>CAKAJE020001122.1:0-40566 GCA_916610135.2 Macropis europaea | reverse complement strand
CCTAGAAGTTTAATAGTGCATTTTACTCGCCATTTCATGCGCTTTGAGATGGCGCTTAGCCCAGTACGCTATCTGAAATAGGAGCGACGTAAATTGAACAAATGTGATAGAATTTGCGTGAATTCTTATATTAACCTTAATGTAAAATGATCTAATCGGGTCTTTGTTCGCCCAACCCTAGAAGTTTAATAGTGCATTTTACTCGCCATTTCATGCGCTTTGAGATGCCGCTTAGCCCAATACGCTATCTGAAATAGGAGCGACGTAAATTGAACGAATGTGACAGAATTTCGCTGAATTCTTATATTAACCAAAATATAAAATGATCTAATCGGGTCTCTGATAGCCCTATCATAGAAGTTTAATAGTGCATTTTACTCGCCATTCTACGCGCTTTAAGATGCCGCCTAGCCCAGTATGCTATCTGAAATAGGAGCGACGTAAGTTGAACAAATGTGATAGAATTACGCTGAATTCTTATATTAACCGTAATATAAAATGATCTAATCGGGTCTCCGTTTGCCTTATCCTAGAAGTTTAATAGTGCATTTTACTCTCCATTTCATGCGCATTGAGATGCCGGTTAGCCCAATACGCTATCTGAAATAGGAGCGACATAAATTGAACAAATGTGATAGAGTTTCGCTGAATTCTTAAATTAACCATAATATAAAATGATCTTATCGGGTCTCTGTTTGCCCTACCCTAGAAGTTTAATAGTGCATTTTACTCGACATTTCTTGCGCTTTGAGATGCCGCTTAGCCCAATACGCTATCTGAAATATCAGCGACGTAAATTGAACAAATGTGATAGAATTACGCTGAATTCTTATATTAACCGTAATATAAAATGATCTGATCGGGTCTCTGTTTGCCTTATCCTAGAAGTTCAGTAGTGCATTTCACTCGTCATTCAATGCGCTTTGAGATGCCGCTTAGCCCAATAAGCTATCTGAAATAGGAGCGACGTAAATTGAACAAATGTGATAGAATTTTTCTCAATTCTTAAATAAACCATAATATGAAATGATCTAATCGGGTCTCTGTTTGCCCTACCCTAGAAGTTTAACAGTGCATTTTAGTCGCCATTTCATGCGCTTTGAGATGCCGCTTAGCCCAATACGCTATCTGAAATAGTAGCGACGTAAATTGAACAAACGTGATAGAATTTCCCTGAATTCTTATATTAACCTTAATGTAAAATGATCTAATCGGTTCTCTGTTCGCCCTACCCTAGAAGTTTAATAGTGCCTTTCACTCGTCATTTCATGCGCTTTGAGATGCCGCTTAGCCCAATACGCAATCTGAAATAGGAGCGACGTAAATTGAACAAATGTGATAGAATTTCGCTGAATTCTTATATTAACCAAAATATAAAATGATCTAATCGGGACTCCGATTGCCCTATCATAGAAGTTTAGTACTGCATTTTACTCGCCATTCCACGCGCTTTAAGATGCCGCCTAGCCCAGTACGCTATCTGAAATAGGAACGACGTAAATTGAACAAATGTGATAGAATTTTGCTGAATTCTAAAATTAACCATGATATAAAATGATCTAATCGGGTCTCTGTTTGCCATACCCTAGAAGTTTAATAGTGGATTTTGCTCGCCATTTCATGCGCTTTGAGATGGCGCTTAGCCCAATACGCTATCTGAAATAGGAGTGACGTAAATTGAACAAATGTGATAGAATTTGCGTGAATTCTTATATTAACCTTAATGTAAAATGATCTAATCGGGTCTTTGTTCGCCCAACCCTAGAAGTTTAATAGTGCATTTTACTCGCCATTTCATGCGCTTTGAGATGCCGCTTAGCCCAATACGCTATCTGAAATAGGAGCGACGTAAATTGAACGAATGTGACAGAATTTCGCTGAATTCTTATATTAACCAAAATATAAAATGATCTAATCGGGTCTCTGATAGCCCTATCATAGAAGTTTAATAGTGCATTTTACTCGCCATTCCACGCGCTTTAAGATGCCGCCTAGCCCAGTATGCTATCTGAAATAGGAGCGACGTAAGTTGAACAAATGTGATAGAATTACGCTGAATTCTTATATTAACCGTAATATAAAATGATCTAATCGGGTCTCCGTTTGCCTTATCCTAGAAGTTTAATAGTGCATTTTACTCGCCATTTCATGCGCATTGAGATGCCGGTTAGCCCAATACGCTATCTGAAATAGGAGCGACATAAATTGAACAAATGTGATAGAGTTTCGCTGAATTCTTAAATTAACCATAATATAAAATGATCTTATCGGGTCTCTGTTTGCCCTACCCTAGAAGTTTAATAGTGCATTTTACTCGCCATTTCTTGCGCTTTGAGATGCCGCTTAGCCCAATACGCTATCTGAAATATCAGCGACGTAAATTGAACAAATGTGATAGAATTACGCTGAATTCTTAAATTAACCATAATATAAAATGATCTAATCGGGTCTCTGATCGCCCTAGCCGAGAAGTTTAATAGTGCATTTTATTCGCCATTTCATGCGCTTTGAGATGCCGCTTAGCCCAATACGCTATCTGGAATTGGAGCGACGTAAATTGAACAAACGTGATAGGATTTCGCTGAATTCTTATATTAACCAAAATATAAAATGATCTAATCGGGTCTCTGATTGCCCTATCATAGAAGGCTAATAGTGCATTTTACTCGCTATTCCACGCGCTTTAAGATGCCGGCTAGCCCAGTAGGCTATCTGAAATAGGAGTGACGTAAATTGAACAAATGTGATAGAATTACTCTTAATTCTTTTATTAACCATAATGTAATATGATCTAATCGGGTCTCTGTTTGCCTTACCCTAGAAGTTTAATAGTGCATTTTACTCGCCATTTCATCCGCTTTGAGATGCCGCTTAGCCCAATACGCTATCTGAAATAGGAGCGACGTAAATCGAACAAATGTGATAGAATTTTGCTGAATTCTTAAATTAACCATAATATAAAATGATCTAATCGGGTCTCTGATTGCCCTACCCTAGAAGTTTAATAGTGCATTTTACTCGTCATTTCATGCGCTTTGAGATGCCGCTTAGCCCAATAAGCTGTCTGAAATAGGAGCGACGTAAATTGAACAAATGTGATAGAATTACGCTGAATTCTTATATTAACCGTAATATAAAATGATCTATTCGGGTCTCTGTTCGCCCTACCCTAGAAGTTTAATAGTGCATTTTACTCACCATTCCATGTGCTTTGAGATGCCGCTTAGCCCAATACGCTATCTGAAATAGGAGCGACGTAAATTGAACAAATGTGATAGAATTTCGCTGAATTCTTATATTAACCAAAATATAAAATGATCTAATCGGGTCTCTGATTGCCCTATCATAGATGTTTAAGAGTGCATTTTACTCGCCATTCCACCCGCTTTGAGATGCCGCCTAGCCCAGTACGCTATCTGAAATAGGAGCGACGTAAATTGAACAAATGTGATAGAATTTCGCTGAATTCTTTTATTTAACATAATGTTAAATGATCTAATCGGGTCTCTGCTCGCCCTAGCGAACAAGCTTAATAGTGCATTTTATTCGTCATTTCATGCGCTTTGAGATGCCGCTTAGCCCAATACGCTATCTGAAATAGGAGCGACGCAAATTGAACAAATGTGATAGAATTTCGCTGAATTCTTATATTAACCATAATATAAAATGATGTAATCGGGTCTCTGTTCGCCCTACCCAAGAAGTTTAATAGTGCATTTCTTCTCGTCATTTCATGCGCTTTGAGATGCCGCTTAGCCCAATAGCTATCTGAAATAGGAGCGACGTAAATTGAACAAATGTGATAGAATTTCCCTGAAATCTTATATTAACCGTAATATAAAATGATCTAATCGGGTCTCTGTTTGCATTACCCGAGAAGATTAATAGTGCATTTTACTCGCCATTCCACGCGCTTTAAGATGCCGCCTATCCGAATACGCTTTCTGAAATAGGAGCGACGTAAGTTGAACAAATGTGATAGAATAACGCTGAATTCTTATATTAACCGTAATATAAAATGGTCTAATCGGGTCTCCGTTTGCCTTATCCTAGAAGTTTAATAGTGCATTTTACTCGACATTCCACGCGCTTTAAGATACCGCGTAGCCCAGTACGCTATCTGAAATAGGAGCGACGTAAATTGAACAAATGTGATAGAATTTTGCTGAATTCATTTATTTACCATAATGTTAAATGATCTAATCGGGTCTCTGTTCGCCCTAGCGCACAAGCTTAATAGTGCATTTTATTCGTCATTTCATGCCCTTTGAGATGCCGCTTAGCCCAATACGCTATCTGAAATAGGAGCGACGCAAATTGAACAAATGTGATAGAATTTCGCTGAATTCTTATATTAACCAAAATATAAAATGATCTAATCGGCTCTCTGATTGCCCTATCATAGAAGTTTAGTAGTGCATTTTACTCGCCCTTCCACGCGATTTAAGATGCCGCCCAGCCCAGTACGCTATCTGAAATAGGAGCGACGTAAGTTGAACAAATGTGATAGAATTTCGCTGAATTCGTTTATTAACCATAATGTTAAATGATCTAATCGGGTCTCTCTTCGCCCTAGCGTAGAAGCTTAATAGTGCATTTTACACGCCATTTCATGCGCTTTGAGATGCAGCTTAGCCCAATACGCTATCTGAAATAGGAGCGACGTAAATTGAACAAATGTGATAGAATTTCGCTGAATTCTTATATTAACCAAAATATAAAATGATCTAATCGGGTCTCTGATTGCCCTACCCTAGAAGTTTAATAGTGCATTTTACTCCCCATTTCATGCACCTTGAGATGCCGCTTATCCCAATACGCTATCTGAAATAGGAGCGACGTAAATTGAACAAATGTGATAGAATTTGCGTGAATTCTTATATTAACCTTAATGTAAAATGATCTAATCGGGTCTTTGTTCGCCCAACCCTAGAAGTTTAATAGTGCCTTTCACTCGTCATTTCATGCGCTTTGAGATGCCGCTTAGCCCAATACGCTATCTGAAATAGTAGCGACGTATATTGAACAAACGTGATAGAATTTCCCTGAATTCTTATATTAACCTTAATGTAAAATGATCTAATCGGTTCTCTGTTCGCCCTACCCTAGAAGTTTAATAGTGCATTTTACTCGACATTTCATGCGCTTTGAGATGCCTCTTAGCCCAATACGCTATCTGAAATAGGAGCGACGTAAATTGAACAAGTGTGATAGAATTTCGTTGAATTCTTAAATTAACCATAATATAAAATGATCTAATCGGGTCTCTGTTTGCAATACCCTAGATGTTTGATAGTGCATTTTGCTCGCCATTTAATGCGCTTTGAGATCCCGCGTAGCCCAATACGCTATCTGAAATAGGAGCGACGTAAATTGAACAAATGTGATAGAATTTCCCTGAAATCTTATATTAAACAAAATATAAAATGATCTAATCGGGACTCCGATTGCCCTATCATAGAAGTTTAGTACTGCATTTTACTCGCCATTCCACGCGCTTTAAGATGCCGGCTAGCCCAGTAGGCTATCTGAAATAGGAGTGACGTAAATTGAACAAATGTGATAGAATTACTCTTAATTCTTTTATTAACCATAATGTAATATGATCTAATCGGGTCTCTGTTTGCCTTACCCTAGAAGTTTAATAGTGCATTTTACTCGCCATTTCATCCGCTTTGAGATGCCGCTTAGCCCAATACGCTATCTGAAATAGGAGCGACGTAAATCGAACAAATGTGATAGAATTTCGTTGAATTCTTAAATTAACCATAATATACAATGATCTAATCGGGTCTCTGTTCGCCCTAGCCTAGACGTTTAATAGTGCATTTTATTCGCCATTTCTTGCGCTTTGAGATGCCGCTTAGCCCAATACGCTATCTGGAATTGGAGCGACGTAAATTGAACAAACGTGATAGGATTTCGCTGAATTCTTATATTAACCAAAATATAAAATGATCTAATCGGGTCTCTGATTGCCCTATCATAGAAGGCTAATAGTGCATTTTACTAGCTATTCCACGCGCTTTAAGATGCCGGCTAGCCCAGTAGGCTATCTGAAATAGGAGTGACGTAAATTGAACAAATGTAATAGAATTTCCGTGAATTCTTATATTAACCTTAATGTAAAATGATCTTATCGGGTCTCTGTTCGCCTTACCATAGAAGTCTAATGGTGCATTTCACTCGCCATTTCATGCGCTTTGAGATGCCGCTTAGCCCAATACGCTATCTGAAATAGGAGCGACGTAAGTTGAACAAATGTGATAGAATTACGCTGAATTCTTATATTAACCGTAATATAAAATGATCTAACCGGGTCTCTGTTTGAATTATCCTAGGAGTTTGACAGTGCATTTCACTCGCCATTTCATGCGCTTTGAGATGCCGCTTAGCCCAATACGCTATCTGAAATAGGAGCGACGTAAATTGAACAAATGTGATAGAATTTCGTTGAATCCTTATATTAACCAAAATATAAAATGATCTAATCGGGTCTCTGATTGCCCTATCATAGAAGTTTAATAGTGCATTTTACTCGCCATTCCACGCGCTTTAAGATGACGCCTAGCCCAGTACGCTATCTGAAATAGGAGCGACGTAAATTGAACAAATGTGATAGAATTTCGCTGAATTCTTATATTAACCTTAATGTAAAATGATCTAATCGGGTCTCTGTTCGCCCTACCCTAGAAGTTTGATTGTGCATTTCTCTCGTCATTTCATGCGCTTTAAGATGCCGCTTAGCCCTGTAACCTATCTGAAATAGGAGCGATATAAATTGAACAAATGTGATAGAATTTCGCTGAATCCTTATATTAACCAAAATATAAAATGATCTAATCGGGTCTCTTATTGCCCTATCATAGAAGTTTCATAGGGTATTTTACTCGCCATTCCACGCGCTTTAAGATGCCGCCTAGCCCAGTACACTATCTGAAATAGGAAGGACGTAAATTGAACAAGTGTGATAGAATTTCGTTGAATTCTTAAATTAACCATAATATAAAATGATCAAATCGGGTCTCTGTCTGCCATACCCTAGAAGTTTAACAGTGCATTTTATTCGCCATTTCATGCGCGTTGAGATGCCGCTTAGCCCAATACGCTATCTGAAATATCAGCGACGTAAATTGAACAAATGTGATAGAATTTCGCTGAATTCTTATATTAACCTTAATGTAAAATGATCTAATCGGGTCTCTGTTCGCCCTACCCTAGAAGTTTGATAGTGCATTTCTCTCGTCATTTCATGCGCTTTAAGATGCCGCTTAGCCCTGTAACCTATCTGAAATAGGAGCGATGTAAATTGAACAAATGTGATAGAATTTCCCTGAAGTCTTATATTAAACAAAATATAAAATGATCTAATCGGGTCTCTGATTGCCCTATCATAGAAGTTTAGAAGTGCATTTTACTCGCCATTCCACGCGCTTTAAGATGCCGCCTAGCCCAGTACGCCATCTAAAATAGGAGCGTCGTAAGTTGAACAAATGTGATAGAATTACGCTTAATTCTTATATTAACCGTAATATAAAATGACCCAATCGGGTCTCAGTTTGCCTTATCCTAGAAGTTTAGTATTGCATTTTACTCGCAATTTCATGCGCTTTGAGATGCCGCTTATCCAAATACGCTATCTGAAATAGGAGCGACGTAAATTGAACAAATGTGATAGAATTTCGCTGAATTCTTAAATTAACTATAATATAAAATGATCTAATCGGGTCACTGATTGCCCTATCATAGAAGTTTAATAGTGCATTTTACTCGACATTCCACGCGCTTTAAGTTGCCGCCTAGCCCAGTACGCTATCTGAAATAGGAGCGACGTAAATTGAACAAATGTGATAGAATTTCGCTGAATTCTTATATTATCCAAAATATAAAATGATCTAATCGGGTCTCTCATTGCCCTACCCTAGAAGTTTAATAGTGCATTTTACTCGCCATTTCATGCGCTTTGAGATGCCGCTTAGCCCAGTACGCTATCTGAAATAGGAGCGACGTACATTGAACAAATGTGATAGAATTTCGCTGAATTCTTAAATTATCCATAATATGAAATGACCTAATCGGGTCTCTGTTTGCCCTACCCTAGAAGTTTAATAGAGCATTTTACTCGTCATTTCATGCGCTTTGAGATGCTGCCTAGCCCAGTACGCTATCTGAAATAGGAGCGACGTAAATTGAACAAATGTGATAGAATTTCGCTGAATTCTTTTATTTAACATAATGTTAAATGATCTAATCGGGTCTCTGTTCGCCCTAGCGAACAAGATTAATAGTGCATTTTATTCGTCATTTCATGCGCTTTGAGATGCCGCTTAGCCCAATACGCTATCTGAAATAGGAGCGACGCAAATTGAACAAATGTGATAGAATTTCGCTGAATTCTTATGTTAACCATAATATAAAATGATGTAATCGGGTCTCTGTTCGCCCTACCCAAGAAGTTTAATAGTGCATTTCTTCTCGTCATTTCATGCGCTTTGAGATGCCGCTTAGCCCAATAGCTATCTGAAATAGGAGCGACGTAAATTGAACAAATGTGATAGAATTTCCCTGAAATCTTATATTAACCGTAATATAAAATGATCTAATCGGGTCTCTGTTTGCATTACCCGAGAAGATTAATAGTGCATTTTACTCGCCATTCCACGCGCTTTAAGATGCCGCCTATCCGAATACGCTTTCTGAAATAGGAGCGACGTAAGTTGAACAAATGTGATAGAATAACGCTGAATTCTTATATTAACCGTAATATAAAATGGTCTAATCGGGTCTCCGTTTGCCTTATCCTAGAAGTTTAATAGTGCATTTTACTCGCCATTCCACGCGCTTTAAGATACCGCGTAGCCCAGTACGCTATCTGAAATAGGAGCGACGTAAATTGAACAAATGTGATAGAATTTTGCTGAATTCATTTATTTACCATAATGTTAAATGATCTAATCGGGTCTCTGTTCGCCCTAGCGCACAAGCTTAATAGTGCATTTTATTCGTCATTTCATGCGCTTTGATATGCCGCTTAGCCCAATACGCTATCTGAAATAGGAGCGACGTAAGTTGAACAAATGTGATAGAATTTCGCTGAATTCTTATATTAACCAAAATATAAAATGATCTAATCGGGTCTCTGATTGCCCTACCCTAGAAGTTTAATAGTGCATTTTACTCCCCATTTCATGCACCTTGAGATGCCGCTTATCCCAATACGCTATCTGAAATAGGAGCGACGTAAATTGAACAAATGTGATAGAATTTGCGTGAATTCTTATATTAACCTTAATGTAAAATGATCTAATCGGGTCTTTGTTCGCCCAACCCTAGAAGTTTAATAGTGCCTTTCACTCGTCATTTCATGCGCTTTGAGATGCCGCTTAGCCCAATACGCTATCTGAAATAGTAGCGACGTATATTGAACAAACGTGATAGAATTTCCCTGAATTCTTATATTAACCTTAATGTAAAATGATCTAATCGGTTCTCTGTTCGCCCTACCCTAGAAGTTTAATAGTGCATTTTACTCGACATTTCATGCGCTTTGAGATGCCTCTTAGCCCAATACGCTATCTGAAATAGGAGCGACGTAAATTGAACAAGTGTGATAGAATTTCGTTGAATTCTTAAATTAACCATAATATAAAATGATCTAATCGGGTCTCTGTTTGCAATACCCTAGATGTTTGATCGTGCATTTTGCTCGCCATTTAATGCGCTTCGAGATCCCGCGTAGCCCAATACGCTATCTGAAATAGGAGCGACGTAAATTGAACAGATGTGATAGAATTTCCCTGAAATCTTATATTAAACAAAATATAAAATGATCTAATCGGGACTCCGATTGCCCTATCATAGAAGTTTAGTACTGCATTTTACTCGCCATTCCACGCGCTTTAAGATGCCGGCTAGCCCAGTAGGCTATCTGAAATAGGAGTGACGTAAATTGAACAAATGTGATAGAATTACTCTTAATTCTTTTATTAACCATAATGTAATATGATCTAATCGGGTCTCTGTTTGCCTTACCCTAGAAGTTTAATAGTGCATTTTACTCGCCATTTCATCCGCTTTGAGATGCCGCTTAGCCCAATACGCTATCTGAAATAGGAGCGACGTAAATCGAACAAATGTGATAGAATTTCGTTGAATTCTTAAATTAACCATAATATACAATGATCTAATCGGGTCTCTGTTCGCCCTAGCCTAGACGTTTAATAGTGCATTTTATTCGCCATTTCTTGCGCTTTGAGATGCCGCTTAGCCCAATACGCTATCTGGAATTGGAGCGACGTAAATTGAACAAACGTGATAGGATTTCGCTGAATTCTTATATTAACCAAAATATAAAATGATCTAATCGGGTCTCTGATTGCCCTATCATAGAATGCTAATAGTGCATTTTACTCGCTATTCCACGCGCTTTAAGATGCCGGCTAGCCCAGTAGGCTATCTGAAATAGGAGTGACGTAAATTGAACAAATGTAATAGAATTTCCGTGAATTCTTATATTAACCTTAATGTAAAATGATCTAATCGGGTCTCTGTTCGCCTTACCATAGAAGTCTAATGGTGCATTTCACTCGCCATTTCATGCGCTTTGAGATGCCGCTTAGCCCAATACGCTATCTGAAATAGGAGCGACGTAAGTTGAACAAATGTGATAGAATTACGCTGAATTCTTATATTAACCGTAATATAAAATGATCTAACCGGGTCTCTGTTTGAATTATCCTAGGAGTTTGACAGTGCATTTCACTCGCCATTTCATGCGCTTTGAGATGCCGCTTAGCCCAATACGCTATCTGAAATAGGAGCGACGTAAATTGAACAAATGTGATAGAATTTCGTTGAATCCTTATATTAACCAAAATATAAAATGATCTAATCGGGTCTCTGATTGCCCTATCATAGAAGTTTAATAGTGCATTTTACTCGCCATTCCACGCGCTTTAAGATGACGCCTAGCCCAGTACGCTATCTGAAATAGGAGCGACGTAAATTGAACAAATGTGATAGAATTTCGCTGAATTCTTATATTAACCTTAATGTAAAATGATCTAATCGGGTCTCTGTTCGCCCTACCCTAGAAGTTTGATAGTGCATTTCTCTCGTCATTTCATGCGCTTTAAGATGCCGCTTAGCCCTGTAACCTATCTGAAATAGGAGCGATGTAAATTGAACAAATGTGATAGAATTTCGCTGAATCCTTATATTAACCAAAATATAAAATGATCTAATCGGGTCTCTTATTGCCCTATCATAGAAGTTTCATAGGGTATTTTACTCGCCATTCCACGCGCTTTAAGATGCCGCCTAGCCCAGTACACTATCTGAAATAGGAAGGACGTAAATTGAACAAGTGTGATAGAATTTCGTTGAATTCTTAAATTAACCATAATATAAAATGATCAAATCGGGTCTCTGTCTGCCATACCCTAGAAGTTTAACAGTGCATTTTATTCGCCATTTCATGCGCTTTGAGATGCCGCTTAGCCCAATACGCTATCTGAAATATCAGCGACGTAAATTGAACAAATGTGATAGAATTTCGCTGAATTCTTATATTAACCTTAATGTAAAATGATCTAATCGGGTCTCTGTTCGCCCTACCCTAGAAGTTTGATAGTGCATTTCTCTCGTCATTTCATGCGCTTTAAGATGCCGCTTAGCCCTGTAACCTATCTGAAATAGGAGCGATGTAAATTGAACAAATGTGATAGAATTTCCCTGAAGTCTTATATTAAACAAAATATAAAATGATCTAATCGGGTCTCTGATTGCCCTATCATAGAAGTTTAGAAGTGCATTTTACTCGCCATTCCACGCGCTTTAAGATGCCGCCTAGCCCAGTACGCCATCTAAAATAGGAGCGACGTAAGTTGAACAAATGTGATAGAATTACGCTTAATTCTTATATTAACCGTAATATAAAATGACCCAATCGGGTCTCAGTTTGCCTTATCCTAGAAGTTTAGTATTGCATTTTACTCGCCATTTCATGCGCTTTGAGATGCCGCTTATCCAAATACGCTATCTGAAATAGGAGCGACGTAAATTGAACAAATGTGATAGAATTTCGCTGAATTCTTAAATTAACTATAATATAAAATGATCTAATCGGGTCACTGATTGCCCTATCATAGAAGTTTAATAGTGCATTTTACTCGACATTCCACGCGCTTTAAGTTGCCGCCTAGCCCAGTACGCTATCTGAAATAGGAGCGACGTAAATTGAACAAATGTGATAGAATTTCGCTGAATTCTTATATTATCCAAAATATAAAATGATCTAATCGGGTCTCTCATTGCCCTACCCTAGAAGTTTAATAGTGCATTTTACTCGCCATTTCATGCGGTTTGAGATGCCGCTTAGCCCAGTACGCTATCTGAAATAGGAGCGACGTACATTGAACAAATGTGATAGAATTTCGCTGAATTCTTAAATTATCCATAATATGAAATGACCTAATCGGGTCTCTGTTTGCCCTACCCTAGAAGTTTAATAGAGCATTTTACTCGTCATTTCATGCGCTTTGAGATGCTGCCTAGCCCAGTACGCTATCTGAAATAGGAGCGACGTAAATTGAACAAATGTGGTAGAATTTCGCTGAATTCTTTTATTTAACATAATGTTAAATGATCTAATCGGGTCTCTGTTCGCCCTAGCGAACAAGATTAATAGTGCATTTTATTCGTCATTTCATGCGCTTTGAGATGCCGCTTAGCCCAATACGCTATCTGAAATAGGAGCGACGCAAATTGAACAAATGTGATAGAATTTCGCTGAATCCTTATATTAACCAAAATATAAAATGATCTAATCGGGTCTCTTATTGCCCTATCATAGAAGTTTCATAGGGTATTTTACTCGCCATTCCACGCGCTTTAAGATGCCGCCTAGCCCAGTACACTATCTGAAATAGGAAGGACGTAAATTGAACAAGTGTGATAGAATTTCGTTGAATTCTTAAATTAACCATAATATAAAATGATCAAATCGGGTCTCTGTCTGCCATACCCTAGAAGTTTAACAGTGCATTTTATTCGCCATTTCATGCGCTTTGAGATGCCGCTTAGCCCAATACGCTATCTGAAATATCAGCGACGTAAATTGAACAAATGTGATAGAATTTCGCTGAATTCTTATATTAACCTTAATGTAAAATGATCTAATCGGGTCTCTGTTCGCCCCTACCCTAGAAGTTTGATAGTGCATTTCTCTCGTCATTTCATGCGCTTTAAGATGCCGCTTAGCCCTGTAACCTATCTGAAATAGGAGCGATGTAAATTGAACAAATGTGATAGAATTTCCCTGAAGTCTTATATTAAACAAAATATAAAATGATCTAATCGGGTCTCTGATTGCCCTATCATAGAAGTTTAGAAGTGCATTTTACTCGCCATTCCACGCGCTTTAAGATGCCGCCTAGCCCAGTACGCCATCTAAAATAGGAGCGACGTAAGTTGAACAAATGTGATAGAATTACGCTTAATTCTTATATTAACCGTAATATAAAATGACCCAATCGGGTCTCAGTTTGCCTTATCCTAGAAGTTTAGTATTGCATTTTACTCGCCATTTCATGCGCTTTGAGATGCCGCTTATCCAAATACGCTATCTGAAATAGGAGCGACGTAAATTGAACAAATGTGATAGAATTTCGCTGAATTCTTAAATTAACTATAATATAAAATGATCTAATCGGGTCACTGATTGCCCTATCATAGAAGTTTAATAGTGCATTTTACTCGACATTCCACGCGCTTTAAGTTGCCGCCTAGCCCAGTACGCTATCTGAAATAGGAGCGACGTAAATTGAACAAATGTGATAGAATTTCGCTGAATTCTTATATTATCCAAAATATAAAATGATCTAATCGGGTCTCTCATTGCCCTACCCTAGAAGTTTAATAGTGCATTTTACTCGCCATTTCATGCGGTTTGAGATGCCGCTTAGCCCAGTACGCTATCTGAAATAGGAGCGACGTACATTGAACAAATGTGATAGAATTTCGCTGAATTCTTAAATTATCCATAATATGAAATGACCTAATCGGGTCTCTGTTTGCCCTACCCTAGAAGTTTAATAGAGCATTTTACTCGTCATTTCATGCGCTTTGAGATGCTGCCTAGCCCAGTACGCTATCTGAAATAGGAGCGACGTAAATTGAACAAATGTGATAGAATTTCGCTGAATTCTTTTATTTAACATAATGTTAAATGATCTAATCGGGTCTCTGTTCGCCCTAGCGAACAAGATTAATAGTGCATTTTATTCGTCATTTCATGCGCTTTGAGATGCCGCTTAGCCCAATACGCTATCTGAAATAGGAGCGACGCAAATTGAACAAATGTGATAGAATTTCGCTGAATTCTTATGTTAACCATAATATAAAATGATGTAATCGGGTCTCTGTTCGCCCTACCCAAGAAGTTTAATAGTGCATTTCTTCTCGTCATTTCATGCGCTTTGAGATGCCGCTTAGCCCAATAGCTATCTGAAATAGGAGCGACGTAAATTGAACAAAAGTGATAGAATTTCCCTGAAATCTTATATTAACCGTAATATAAAATGATCTAATCGGGTCTCTGTTTGCATTACCCGAGAAGATTAATAGTGCATTTTACTCGCCATTCCACGCGCTTTAAGATGCCGCCTATCCGAATACGCTTTCTGAAATAGGAGCGACGTAAGTTGAACAAATGTGATAGAATAACGCTGAATTCTTATATTAACCGTAATATAAAATGGTCTAATCGGGTCTCCGTTTGCCTTATCCTAGAAGTTTAATAGTGCATTTTACTCGCCATTCCACGCGCTTTAAGATACCGCGTAGCACAGTACGCTATCTGAAATAGGAGCGACGTAAATTGAACAAATGTGATAGAATTTTGCTGAATTCATTTATTTACCATAATGTTAAATGATCTAATCGGGTCTCTGTTCGCCCTAGCGCACAAGCTTAATAGTGCATTTTATTCGTCATTTCATGCGCTTTGAGATGCCGCTTAGCCCAATACGCTATCTGAAATAGGAGCGACGCAAATTGAACAAATGTGATAGAATTTCGCTGAATTCTTATATTAACCAAAATATAAAATGATCTAATCGGGTCTCTGATTGCCCTATCATAGAAGATTAATAGTGCATTTTACTCGCCATTCCACGCGCTTTACGATGCCGCCCAGCCCAGTATCCTATATGAAATAGGAACGACGTAAATTGAACAAATGTGATAGAATTTTGCTGAATTCTTAAATTAACCAGAATATAAAATGATGTAATCGGGTCTCTGATTGCCCTACCCTAGAAGTTTAATAGTGCATTTTACTCGTCATTTCATGCGCTTTGAGATGCCGCTTAGCCCAATTAGCTGTCTGAAATAGGAGCGACGTAAATTGAACAAATGTGATAGAAGTTCCCTGAATACTTATATTAACCTTAATGTAAAATGATCTAATCGGGTCTCTGTTCTCCCTGCCCTAGAAGTTTAATGGTGCATTTTACTCGCCATTTCATGCGCTTTGAGATGCCGCTTAGCCCAATACGCTATCGGAAATAGGAGCGACGTAAAATGAACAAATGTGATAGGATTTCGCTGAATTCTTAAATTAACCATAATATAAAATGATCTAATCAGGTCTCTATGTGCCCAACCCTAGAAGCTTAATAGTGCATTTTACTCGCCCTTTCGTGCGCTGTGAGATGCCGCTTAGCCCAATACGCTATCTGAAATAGGAGCGACGTAAATTGAACAAATGTGATAGAATTTCGCTGAATTCTTAAATTAACCATAATATAAAATGATCTAATGGGGTCTCTGTTTGCCCTACCCGAGAAGTTTAATAGTGCATTTTACTCGCCATTTCTTGCGCTTTGAGATGCCGCTTAGCACAAGTCGCTATCTGAAATAGGAGCGAAGTAAATTGAACGAATGTGACAGAATTTCGCTGAATTCTTATATTAACCAAAATATAAAATGATCTAATCGGGTCTCTGATAGCCCTATCATAGAAGTTTAATAGTGCATTTTACTCGCCATTCCACGCGCTTTAAGATGCCGCCTAGCCCAGTATGCTATCTGAAATAGGAGCGACGTAAGTTGAACAAATGTGATAGGATTTCGCTGAATTCTTATATTAACCAAAATATAAAATGATCTAATCGGGTCTCTGATTGCCCTATCATAGAAGGCTAATAGTGCATTTTACTCGCTATTCCACGCGCTTTAAGATGCCGGCTAGCCCAGTAGGCTATCTGAAATAGGAGTGACGGAAATTGAACAAATGTAATAGAATTTCCGTGAATTCTTATATTAACCTTAATGTAAAATGATCTTATCGGGTCTCTGTTCGCCTTACCATAGAAGTCTAATGGTGCATTTCACTCGCCATTTCATGCGCTTTGAGATGCCGCTTAGCCCAATACGCTATCTGAAATAGGAGCGACGTAAATTGAACGAATGTGACAGAATTTCGCTGAATTCTTATATTAACCAAAATATAAAATGATCTAATCGGGTCTCTGATAGCCCTATCATAGAAGTTTAATAGTGAATTTTACTCGCCATTCCACGCGCTTTAAGATGCCGCCTAGCCCAGTATGCTATCTGAAATAGGAGCGACGTAAGTTGAACAAATGTGATAGAATTACGCTGAATTCTTATATTAACCGTAATATAAAATGATCTAATCGGGTCTCCGTTTGCCTTATCCTAGAAGTTTAATAGTGCATTTTACTCGCCATTTCATGCGCTTTGAGATGGCGCTTAGCCCAATACGCTATCTGAAATAGGAGCGACGTAAATTGAACATATGTGATAGAATTTGCGTGAATTCTTATATTAACCTTAATGTAAAATGATCTAATCGGGTCTTTGTTCGCCCAACCCTAGAAGTTTAATAGTGCATTTTACTCGCCATTTCATGCGCTTTGAGATGCCGCTTAGCCCAATACGCTATCTGAAATAGGAGCGACGTAAATTGAACGAATGTGACAGAATTTCGCTGAATTCTTATATTAACCAAAATATAAAATGATCTAATCGGGTCTCTGATAGCCCTATCATAGAAGTTTAATAGTGCATTTTACTCGCCATTCCACGCGCTTTAAGATGCCGCCTAGCCCAGTAGTATGCTATCTGAAATAGGAGCGACGTAAGTTGAACAAATGTGATAGAATTACGCTGAATTCTTATATTAACCGTAATATAAAATGATCTAATCGGGTCTCCGTTTGCCTTATCCTAGAAGTTTAATAGTGCATTTTACTCGCCATTTCATGCGCATTGAGATGCCGGTTAGCCCAATACGCTATCTGAAATAGGAGCGACATAAATTGAACAAATGTGATAGAGTTTCGCTGAATTCTTAAATTAACCATAATATAAAATGATCTTATCGGGTCTCTGTTTGCCCTACCCTAGAAGTTTAATAGTGCATTTTACTCGCCATTTCTTGCGCTTTGAGATGCCGCTTAGCCCAATACGCTATCTGAAATATCAGCGACGTAAATTGAACAAATGTGATAGAATTACGCTGAATTCTTATATTAACCGTAATATAAAATGATCTGATCGGGTCTCTGTTTGCCTTATCCTAGAAGTTCAGTAGTGCATTTCACTCGTCATTCAATGCGCTTTGAGATGCCGCTTAGCCCAATAAGCTATCTGAAATAGGAGCGACGTAAATTGAACAAATGTGATAGAATTTTTCTCAATTCTTAAATAAACCATAATATGAAATGATCTAATCGGGTCTCTGTTTGCCCTACCCTAGAAGTTTAACAGTGCATTTTAGTCGCCATTTCATGCGCTTTGAGATGCCGCTTAGCCCAATACGCTATCTGAAATAGTAGCGACGTAAATTGAACAAACGTGATAGAATTTCCCTGAATTCTTATATTAACCTTAATGTAAAATGATCTAATCGGTTCTCTGTTCGCCCTACCCTAGAAGTTTAATAGTGCCTTTCACTCGTCATTTCATGCGCTTTGAGATGCCGCTTAGCCCAATACGCAATCTGAAATAGGAGCGACGTAAATTGAACAAATGTGATAGAATTTCGCTGAATTCTTATATTAACCAAAATATAAAATGATCTAATCGGGACTCCGATTGCCCTATCATAGAAGTTTAGTACTGCATTTACTCGCCATTCCACGCGCTTTAAGATGCCGCCTAGCCCAGTACGCTATCTGAAATAGGAACGACGTAAATTGAACAAATGTGATAGAATTTTGCTGAATTCTTAAATTAACCATGATATAAAATGATCTAATCGGGTCTCTGTTTGCCATACCCTAGAAGTTTAATAGTGGATTTTGCTCGCCATTTCATGCGCTTTGAGATGCCGCTTAGCCCAATACGCTATCTGAAATAGGAGCGACGTAAATTGAACAAATGTGATAGAATTTCCCTGAATTCTTATATTATCCTTAATGTAAAATGATCTAATCGGGTCTCTGTTCGCCCTACCCTAGAAGTTGAATAGTGCATTTCACTCGCCATTTCATGCGCTTTGAGATGCCGCATAGCCCAGTACGCTATCTGCAATAGGAACGACGTAAATTGAAACAAATGTGATAGAATTTTGCTGAATTCTTAAATTAACCATAATATAAAATGATCTAATCGGGTCTCTGTTCGCCCTAGCCGAGAAGTTTAATAGTGCATTTTATTCGCCATTTCATGCGCTTTGAGATGCCGCTTAGCCCAATACGCTATCTGGAATTGGAGCGACGTAAATTGAACAAACGTGATAGGATTTCGCTGAATTCTTATATTAACCAAAATATAAAATGATCTAATCGGGTCTCTGATTGCCCTATCATAGAAGGCTAATAGTGCATTTTACTCGCTATTCCACGCGCTTTAAGATGCCGGCTAGCCCAGTAGGCTATCTGAAATAGAGTGACGTAAATGAACAAATGTGATAGAATTACTCTTAATTCTTTTATTAACCATAATGTAATATGATCTAATCGGGTCTCTGTTTGCCTTACCCTAGAAGTTTAATAGTGCATTTTACTCGCCATTTCATCCGCTTTGAGATGCCGCTTAGCCCAATACGCTATCTGAAATAGGAGCGACGTAAATCGAACAATGTGATAGAATTTCGTTGAATTCTTAAATTAACCATAATATACAATGATCTAATCGGGTCTCTGTTCGCCCTAGCCTAGACGTTAATAGTGCATTTTATTCGCCATTTCATGCGCTTTGAGATGCCGCTTAGCCCAATACGCTATCTGGAATTGGAGCGACGTAAATTGAACAAACGTGATAGGATTTCGCTGAATTCTTATATTAACCCAAAATATAAAATGATCTAATCGGTCTCTGATTGCCCTATCATAGAAGATTAATAGTGCATTTTACTCGCCATTCCACGCGCTTTAAGATGCCGCCCAGCCCTGTATGCTATCTGAAATAGGAACGACGTAAATTGAACAAATGTGATAGAATTTTGCTGAATTCTTAAATTAACCATAATATAAAATGATGTAATCGGGTCTCTGTTCGCCCTACCCAAGAAGTTTAATAGTGCATTTCTCTCGTCACTTCATGCGCTTTGAGATGCCGCTTAGCCCAATAGCTATCTGAAATAGGAGCGTCGTAAATTGAACAAATGTGATAGAATTTCGCTGAATTCTTATATTATCCAAAATATAAAATGATCTAATCGGGTCTCTCATTGCCCTACCCTAGAAGTTTAATAGTGCATTTTACTCGCCATTTCATGCGCTTTGAGATGCCGCTTAGCCCAGTACGCTATCTGAAATAGGAGCGACGTACATTGAACAAATGTGATAGAATTTCGCTGAATTCTTAAATTAACCATAATATGAAATGACCTAACCGGGTCTCTGTTTGCCCTACCCTAGAAGTTTAATAGAGCATTTTACTCGTCATTTCATGCGCTTTGAGATGCTGCCTAGCCCAGTACGCTATCTGCAATAGGAGCGACGTAAATTGAACAAATGTGATAGAATTTCGCTGAATTCTTTTATTTAACATAATGTTAAATGATCTAATCGGGTCTCTGTTCGCCCTAGCGAACAAGCTTAATAGTGCATTTTATTCGTCATTTCATGCGCTTTGAGATGCCGCTTAGCCCAATACGCTATCTGAAATAGGAGCGACGCAAATTGAACAAATGTGATAGAATTTCGCTGAATTCTTATATTAACCATAATATAAAATGATGTAATCGGGTCTCTGTTCGCCCTACCCAAGAAGTTTAATAGTGCATTTCTTCTCGTCATTTCATGCGCTTTCAGATGCCGCTTAGCCCAATAGCTATCTGAAATAGGAGCGACGTAAATTGAACAAATGTGATGGAATTTCCCTGAAATCTTATATTAACCGTAATATAAAATGATCTAATCGGGTCTCTGTTTTGCATTACCCGAGAAGATTAATAGTGCATTTTACTCGCCATTCCACGCGCTTTAAGATGCCGCCTATCCGAATACGCTTCTGAAATAGGAGCGACGTAAGTTGAACAAATGTGATAGAATAACGCTGAATTCTTATATAACCGTAATATAAGGTCTAATCGGGTCTCCGTTTGCCTTATCCTAGAAGTTTAATAGTGCATTTTACTCGACATTCCACGCGCTTTAAGATACCGCGTAGCCCAGTACGCTATCTGAAATAGGAGCGACGTAAATTGAACAAATGTGATAGAATTTTGCTGAATTCATTTATTTACCATAATGTTAAATGATCTAATCGGGTCTCTGTTCGCCCTAGCGCACAAGCTTAATAGTGCATTTTATTCGTCATTTCATGCCCTTTGAGATGCCGCTTAGCCCAATACGCTATCTGAAATAGGAGCGACGCAAATTGAACAAACGTGATAGAATTTCGCTGAATTCTTATATTAACCAAAATATAAAATGATCTAATCGGCTCTCTGATTGCCCTATCATAGAAGTTTAGTAGTGCATTTTACTCGCCCTTCCACGCGATTTAAGATGCCGCCCAGCCCAGTACGCTATCTGAAATAGGAGCGACGTAAGTTGAACAAATGTGATAGAATTTGCGTGAATTCTTATATTAACCTTAATGTAAAATGATCTAATCGGGTCTTTGTTCGCCCAATCCTAGAAGTTTAATAGTGCCTTTCACTCGTCATTTCATGCGCTTTGAGATGCCGCTTAGCCCAATACGCTATCTGAAATAGTAGCGACGTATATTGAACAAACGTGATAGAATTTCCCTGAATTCTTATATTAACCTTAATGTAAAATGATCTAATCGGTTCTCTGTTCGCCCTACCCTAGAAGTTTAATAGTGCATTTTACTCGACATTTCATGCGCTTTGAGATGCCTCTTAGCCCAATACGCTATCTGAAATAGGAGCGACGTAAATTGAACAAGTGTGATAGAATTTCGTTGAATTCTTAAATTAACCATAATATAAAATGATCTAATCGGGTCTCTGTTTGCAATACCCTAGATGTTTGATAGTGCATTTTGCTCGCCATTTAATGCGCTTTGAGATCCCGCGTAGCCCAATACGCTATCTGAAATAGGAGCGACGTAAATTGAACAAATGTGATAGAATTTCCCTGAAATCTTATATTAAACAAAATATAAAATGATCTAATCGGGACTCCGATTGCCCTATCATAGAAGTTTAGTACTGCATTTTACTCGCCATTCCACGCGCTTTAAGATGCCGGCTAGCCCAGTAGGCTATCTGAAATAGGAGTGACGTAAATTGAACAAATGTGATAGAATTACTCTTAATTCTTTTATTAACCATAATGTAATATGATCTAATCGGGTCTCTGTTTGCCTTACCCTAGAAGTTTAATAGTGCATTTTACTCGCCATTTCATCCGCTTTGAGATGCCGCTTAGCCCAATACGCTATCTGAAATAGGAGCGACGTAAATCGAACAAATGTGATAGAATTTCGTTGAATTCTTAAATTAACCATAATATACAATGATCTAATCGGGTCTCTGTTCGCCCTAGCCTAGACGTTTAATAGTGCATTTTATTCGCCATTTCTTGCGCTTTGAGATGCCGCTTAGCCCAATACGCTATCTGGAATTGGAGCGACGTAAATTGAACAAACGTGATAGGATTTCGCTGAATTCTTATATTAACCAAAATATAAAATGATCTAATCGGGTCTCTGATTGCCCTATCATAGAAGGCTAATAGTGCATTTTACTCGCTATTCCACGCGCTTTAAGATGCCGGCTAGCCCAGTAGGCTATCTGAAATAGGAGTGACGTAAATTGAACAAATGTAATAGAATTTCCGTGAATTCTTATATTAACCTTAATGTAAAATGATCTAATCGGGTCTCTGTTCGCCTTACCATAGAAGTCTAATGGTGCATTTCACTCGCCATTTCATGCGCTTTGAGATGCCGCTTAGCCCAATACGCTATCTGAAATAGGAGCGACGTAAGTTGAACAAATGTGATAGAATTACGCTGAATTCTTATATTAACCGTAATATAAAATGATCTAACCGGGTCTCTGTTTGAATTATCCTAGAAGTTTGACAGTGCATTTCACTCGCCATTTCATGCGCTTTGAGATGCCGCTTAGCCCAATACGCTATCTGAAATAGGAGCGACGTAAATTGAACAAATGTGATAGAATTTCGTTGAATACTTATATTAACCAAAATATAAAATGATCTAATCGGGTCTCTGATTGCCCTATCATAGAAGTTTAATAGTGCATTTTACTCGCCATTCCACGCGCTTTAAGATGACGCCTAGCCCAGTACGCTATCTGAAATAGGAGCGACGTAAATTGAACAAATGTGATAGAATTTCGCTGAATTCTTATATTAACCTTAATGTAAAATGATCTAATCGGGTCTCTGTTCGCCCTACCCTAGAAGTTTGATAGTGCATTTCTCTCGTCATTTCATGCGCTTTAAGATGCCGCTTAGCCCTGTAACCTATCTGAAATAGGAGCGATGTAAATTGAACAAATGTGATAGAATTTCGCTGAATCCTTATATTAACCAAAATATAAAATGATCTAATCGGGTCTCTTATTGCCCTATCATAGAAGTTTCATAGGGTATTTTACTCGCCATTCCACGCGCTTTAAGATGCCGCCTAGCCCAGTACACTATCTGAAATAGGAAGGACGTAAATTGAACAAGTGTGATAGAATTTCGTTGAATTCTTAAATTAACCATAATATAAAATGATCAAATCAGGTCTCTGTCTGCCATACCCTAGAAGTTTAACAGTGCATTTTATTCGCCATTTCATGCGCTTTGAGATGCCGCTTAGCCCAATACGCTATCTGAAATATCAGCGACGTAAATTGAACAAATGTGATAGAATTTCGCTGAATTCTTATATTAACCTTAATGTAAAATGATCTAATCGGGTCTCTGTTCGCCCTACCCTAGAAGTTTGATAGTGCATTTCTCTCGTCATTTCATGCGCTTTAAGATGCCGCTTAGCCCTGTAACCTATCTGAAATAGGAGCGATGTAAATTGAACAAATGTGATAGAATTTCCCTGAAGTCTTATATTAAACAAAATATAAAATGACCTAATCGGGTCTCTGATTGCCCTATCATAGAAGTTTAGAAGTGCATTTTACTCGCCATTCCACGCGCTTTAAGATGCCGCCTAGCCCAGTACGCCATCTAAAATAGGAGCGACGTAAGTTGAACAAATGTGATAGAATTACGCTTAATTCTTATATTAACCGTAATATAAAATGACCTAATCGGGTCTCAGTTTGCCTTATCCTAGAAGTTTAGTATTGCATTTTACTCGCCATTTCATGCGCTTTGAGATGCCGCTTATCCAAATACGCTATCTGAAATAGGAGCGACGTAAATTGAACAAATGTGATAGAATTTCGCTGAATTCTTAAATTAACTATAATATAAAATGATCTAATCGGGTCACTGATTGAACCATTAACGAAGTTTAATAGTGCATTTTACTCGCCATTTCTTGCGCTTTGAGATGCCGCTTAGCACAAGTCGCTATCTGAAATAGGAGCGAAATATATTGAACAAATGTGATAGAATTTCGCTGAATTCTTATATTAACCAAAATATAAAATGATCTAATCCGGTCTCTGTTTGCCCTACCCTAGAAGTTTAATAGTGCATTTTACGAGCCATTTCTTGCGCTTTGAGATGCAGCTTAGCCCAATACGCTATCTGAAATAGGAGCGACGTAAATTGAAAAAATGTGATAGAATTTCGCTGAATTCTTATTTTAACCTTAATGTAAAATGATCTAATCGGGTCTTTGTTCGCCCTACCCTAGAAGTTTAACAGTGCATTTTACTCGTCTTTCATGCGCTCTGAGTTGCCGCTTAGCCCAATAAGCTATCTGAAATAGGAGCGACGTAAATTGAACAAATGTGATAGAACTTCGCTGAATTCTTATATTAACCGTAATATAAAATGATCTGATCGGGTCTCTGCTTGCCCCACCCTAGAAGTTTAATAGTGCATTTTACTCGTCAATTCATGCGCTTTGCGATGCCGCTTAGCCCAATAAGCTATCTGAAGTAGGAGCGACGTAAATTGAACAAATGTGATAGAATTTCCCTGAAATCTTATATTAAACAATACATAAAATGATCTAAACGGGACTCTGATTGCCCTACCATAGAAGTTTAGTAGTGCATTTTACTCGCCCTTCCACGCGCTTTAAGATGCCGCCTAGCCCAGTACACTATCTGAAATAGGAGCGACGCATGTTGAACAAATGTGATAGAATTTCGCTGAATTCTTATATTAACCTTAATGTAAAATGATCTAATCGGGTCTCTGTTCGCCCTATCATAGAACTTTAATAGTGCATTTTATTCGCCATTTCATACGCTTGGAGATGCCGCTTAGCCCAATACGCTATCTGAAATAGGAGCGATGTAAATTGAACAAATGTGATAGAATTTCGCTGAATTCATATATTGACCATAATGTAAAATGATCTAATCGGGTCTCCGTTCGCCCTAGCCTAGAAGTTTAATGGTGCATTTTATTCGCCATTTCATGCGCTTTGAGATGCCGCTTAGCCCAATACGCTATCTGAAATAGGAGCGACGTAAATTGAACAAATGTGATAGAATTTCCCTGAAATCTTATATTGAACAAAATATAAAATGATCTAATTGGGGCTCTGATTGCCCTATCATAGAAGTTTAGTAGTGCATTTTACTCGCCATTCCACGCGCTTTAAGATGCCGCCTAGCCCAGTACGCTATCTGAAATAGGAGCGACGTAACTTGAACAAATGTGATAGAATTACGCTGAATTCTTATATTAACCGTAATATAAAATGATCTAACCGGGTCTCTGTTTGAATTATCCTAGAAGTTTGACAGTGCATTTCACTCGCCATTTCATGCGCATTGAGATGCCGCTTAGCCCAATACGCTATCTGAAATAGGAGCGACGTAAATTGAACAAATGTGATAGAATTTCCTTGACATCTTATATTAAACAAAATATAAAATGATCTAATCGGCTCTCTGATTGCCCTATCATGGAAGTTTAGTAGTGCATTTTACTCGCCCTTCCACGCGGTTTAAGATGCCGTCTAGCCCAGTACGCTACCTGAAATAGGAGCGACGTAAGTTGAACAAATGTGATAGAATTACGCTGAATTCTTATATTAAACGTAATATAAAATGGTCTAACCGGGTCTCTGTTTGCCTTACCCTAGAAGTTTAATAGTGCATTGTACTCGCCATTTCATGCGCTTTGAGATGCCGCGTAGCCCAATACGCTATCTGAAATGGGAGCGACGTAAATTGAACAAATGTGATAGAATTTCGCTGAATTCTTAAATTAACCATAATATAAAATGATCTAATCGAGTCTCTGTTCACCGTACCCTAGAAGTTTAATAGTGCATTTCACTCGACATTTCATGCGCTTTGAGATGCCGCTTAGCCCAATAAGCTATCTGAAGTAGGAGCGACGTAAATTGAACAAATGTGATAGAATTTCGCTGAATTCTCATATTAACATTAATGTAAACTGATCTAATCGAGTCTCTGTTCGCCCTACCCTAGAAGTTTAATAGTGCATTTTACTCGCCATTCCGCGCGCTTTAAGATGACGCCTAGCCCAGTACGCTATCTGAAATAGGAGCGACGTAAATTGAACAAATGTGACAGAATTTTGCTGAATTCTTAAATTAACCATAATATAAAATGATCTAATCGGGTCTCTGTTCGCCCTACCCTAGAAGTTTGATAGTGCATTTCTCTCGTCATTTCATGCGCTTTAAGATGCCGCTTAGCACTGTAACCTATCTGAAATAGGAGCGATGTAAATTGAACAAATGTGATAGAATTTCCCTGAAGTCTTATATTAAACAAAATATAAAATGATCTAATCGGGTCTCTGTTTGCCCTATCCTAGAAGTTTAGTAGTGCATTTCACTCGTCATTTCATGCGCTTTGAGATGCCGCTTAGCCCAATAAGCTATCTGAAATAGGAGCGACGTAAATTATAACAAATGTGATAGAATTTCCCTGAATACTTATATTAACCTTAATGTAAAATGATCTAATCGGTTCTCTGTTCGCCCTACCCTAGAAGTTTAATAGTGCATTTTACTCGACATTTCATGCGCTTTGAGACGCCTCTCAGCCCAATACGCTATCTGAAATACGAGCGACGAAAATTGAACAAGTGTGATAGAATTTCGTTGAATTCTTAAATTAACCATAATGTAAAATGATCTAATCGGGTATCTCTTTCCCTTACCCTAGAAGTTTAATAGTGCACTTCGCTCGTCATTTCATGCGCTTTGAGATGCCGCTTCGCCCAATACGCTATCTGAAATAGGAGCGACGTAGGTTGAACAAATGTGATAGAATTACGCTGTATTCTTATATTAACCGTAATATAAAATTATCTAATCGGGTCTCTGTTTGCTTTACCCGAGAAGTTTAATAGTGCATTTTACTCGTCATTTCATGCGCTTTGAGATTCCGCTTAGCCCAATACGCTATCTGAAATAGGAGCGACGTAAATTGAACAAATGTGATAGAATTTCGCTGAATTCTTATATTAACCAAACTATAAAATGATCTAATCAGGTCCCTGTTTGCCTTACCCTAGAAGTTTAATAGTGCATTTTACTCGCCATTTCATGCGCTTTGAGATGCCGCTTAGCCCAATACGCTATCTGAAATAGGAGCGACGTAAATTGAACGAATGTGATAGAATTTCGCTGAATTCTTTTCTTAACCATAATGTAAAATGATCTAATCGGCTCTCTGTTCGCCCTAGCCGAGAAGTTTAATAGTGCATTTTACTGTCCATTTCATGCGCTTTGAGATGCCGCTTAGCCCAATACGCTATCTGAAATAGGAGCGACGTAAATTGAACAAATGTGATAGAATTTCGCTGAATTCTTATATTAACCAAAATATAAAATGATCTAATCAGGTCCCTGTTTGCCTTACCCTAGAAGTTTAATAGTGCATTTTACTCGCCATTTCATGCGCTTTGAGATGCCGCTTAGCCCAATACGCTATCTGAAATAGGAGCGACGTAAATTGAACGAATGTGATAGAATTTCGCTGAATTCTTTTCTTAACCATAATGTAAAATGATCTAATCGGCTCCCTGTTCGCCCTAGCCGAGAAGTTTAATAGTGCATTGTACTCGTCATTTCATGCGCATTGAGATGCCGCTTAGCCCAATACGCTATCTGAAATAGGAACGATGTAAATTCAACAAATGTGATAGAATTTCGCTGAATCCTTTTATTAACCATAATGTGAAATAAACTAAACGGGTCTCTGTTCGCCCTAACCTAGAACTTTAATAGTGCATGTAATCGCCATTTCATGCGCTTTGAGCTGCCCTTAGCCCAATACGCTATCTGAAATAGGAGCGACGTAAATTGAACAAATGTGATAGAATTTCGCTGAATTCATATATAAACCAAAATATAAAATGATCTAATCGGGTCTCTGATTGCCCTATCATAGAATTTTAATAGTGCATTTTACTCGCCATTCCACGCGCTTTAAGATGCCGCCTAGCCGAGTACGCTATCTGAAATAGGAGCGACGTAAATTGAACAAATGTGACAGAAGTTTGCTGAGTTCTTAAATTAACCATAATATAAAATGATCTAATCGGGTCTCTGTTTCCCCTACCCTAGAAATTTAATAGTGCATTTTACTCGCCATTTCATGCGCTGTGAGAAGCCGCTTAGCCCAATACGCTATCTGAAATAGGAGCGACGTAAATTGAACAAATGTGATAGAATTTCCCTGAAATCTTATATTGAACAAAATATAAAATGATCTAATCGGGTCTCTGATTGCCCTATCATAGAAGTTTAGTAGTGCATTTTACTCGCCATTCCACGCGCTTTAAGATACCGCCTAGCCCAGTACGCAATCTAAAATAGGAGCGACGTAAGTTGAACAAATGTGATAGAATTACGCTGAATTCTTATATTAACCGTAATATAAAATGATCTAATCGGGTCTCTGTTTGCCCTACCCTAGAAGTTTAATAGTGCATTTTATTCGCCATTTAATGCGCTTTGAGATTCCGCTTAGCCCAATACGTTATCTGAAATAGGAGCGACGTAAATTGAACAAATGTGATAGAATTTTGCTGAATTCTTAAATTAACCATAATATAAAATGATCTAATCGGGTCTCTGTTTGCCCTACCCTAGAAGTTTAATAGTGCATTTTACTCGCCATTTCATGCGCTTTGAGATGCCGCTTAGCCCAATACGCTATCTGAAATAGGAGCGACGTAAATTGAACAAATGTGATAGAATTTCCTTGAATTCTATTATTAACCAAAATATAAAATGGTCTGATCGGGTCCCTGATTGCCCTCTCATAGAAGTTTAATAGTGCATTTTACTCGTCATTCCACGCGCTTTAAGATTCCGCCAAGCCCAGTACGATATCTGAAATAGGAGCAACGTAAATTGAACAAATGTGACAGAATTTTGCTGAATTCTTATACTAACCGTAATATGAAATGATCTAATCGGGACTCTCTTTCCCTTACCCTAGAAGTTTAATAGTGCATTTCACTCGTCATTTTATGCGCTTTGAGATGCCGCTTAGCACACTGCGCTATCTGAAATTGGAGAGACGTAAATTGAACAAATGTGATAGAATTTCGCTGAATTCTTATATTAACCGTAATATAAAATGATCTAATCGGGTCCCTGTTTGCCTTACCCTAGAAGTTTAATGGTGCATTTTACTCGCCATTTCATGCGCTTTGAGATGCCGCTTAGCCCAATACGCTATCTGAAATAGGAGCGACGTAAATTGAACAAATGTGATAGAATTGCCCTGAATTCTTATAATAACCTTAATGTAAAATGATCTAATCGGGTCTCTGTTTGCCCTAGCCTAGAAGTTTAATAGTGCATTTTATTCGACATTTCATGCGCTTTGAGATGCCGCTTAGCCCAATACGCTATCTGAAATAGGAGCGACGTAAATTGAACAAATGTGATAGAATTTCGCTGAATTCTTATATTAACCGTAATATAAAATGATCTAATCGGGTCGCTGTTTGCCTTATCCTATAAGTTTAATAGCGCATTTTACTCGACATTTCATGCGCTTTGAGATGCCGCTTAGCCCAATACGCTATCTGAAATAGGAGCGACGTAAATTGAACAAATGTGATAGAATTTCCCTGAAATCTTATATTAAACAAAATATAAAATGATCTAATCGGTTCTCTGATTGCCCTAGCCTAGAAGTTTAATAGTGCATTTTACTCGCCATTTCATGCGCTTTCAGATGCCGCTTAGCCCAATACGCTGTCTGAAATAGAAGCGACGTAAATTGAACAAATGTGATAGAATTTCGCTGAATTCTTAAATTAACCATAATATAAAATTATCTAATCGGGTCTCTGTTCGCCCTACCATAGAAGTCTAATAGTGCATTTGACTCGCCATTCCACGCGCTTTAAGATGCCGCCGAGCTGAGTACGCTATCTGAAATAGGAACGACGTAAATTGAACAAATGTGATAGAATTTCGCTGAATTCTTAAATTAACCATAATATAAAATGATCTTATCGGGTCTCTATTTGCCCTACCCTAGAAGTTTAATAGTGCATTTTACTCGCCATTTCATGCGCTTTGAGATGCCGCTTAGCCCAATAAGCTATCTGAAATATGAGCGACGTAAATTGAACAAATGTGATAGAATTTCCCTGAAATCTTATATTAAACAAAATATAAAATGAACTAATCGGGTCTCTGATTGCTCTATCATAGAAGTTTAGTAGTGCATTTTACTCGCCCTTCCACGCGCTTTAAGATGCCGCCTAGCCCAGTACGCTATCTGCAACAGGAGCGACGTAAATTGAACAAATGTGATAGAATTTCCGTGAATTCTTATATTAACCGATATGTAAAATGATCTAATCGGGTCTCTGTTCGCCCCACCCTAGAAGCTTAATAGTGCATTTCACCCGTCATTTCATGCGCTTTGAGATGCCGCTTAGCCCAATATGCTATCTGAAATAGGAGCGACGTAAATTGAACAAATGTGATAGAATTTCGCTGAATTCTTTTATTAACCAAAATGTAAAATGATCTAATCGGGTCTCTGTTCGCCCTAGCCTAGAAGTTTAATAGTGCATTTTAGTCTGCATTTCATGCGCTTTGATATGCCGCTTAGCCCAATAGGCTATCTGAAATAGGAGCGACGTAAATTGAACAAATGTGATAGAATTTCCCTGAAATCATATATTAATCAAAATATAAAATGATGTAATCGGGTCTCTGATTGCCCTATCATAGAAGATTAGTAGTGCATTTTACTCGTAATTCCACGCGCTTTAAGATGCCGCCTAGCCCAGTACGCTATCTGAAATAGGTGCGACGTAACTTGAACAAATGTGATAGAATTTTGCTGAATCCTTAAATTAACCATAATGTAAAATGATCTGATCGGGGCTCTGTTCGCCCTAGCCTAGAAGTTTAATAGTGGATTTTACTCGCCATTTCATGCGCTTTGAGATGCCGCTTAGCCCAATACGCTATCTGAAATAGGAGCGACGTAAATTGAACAAATGTGATAGAATTTCGCTGAATTCTTAAATTAACCATAATATAAAATGATCTAATCGGGTCTCTGTTTGCCCGACCCTAGAAGTTTAATAGTGCATTCTACTCGCCATTTCATGCGCTTTGAGATGCCGCTTAGCCCAATGCGCTATCTGAAATAGGAGCGACGTAAATTGAACAAATGTGATAGAATTTTGCTGAATTCTTTTATTAACCATAATGTAAAATGATCTATTCGGATCTCTGTTTGCCCAACCCTAGAAGTTTAACAGTGCACTTTACTCGCCATTGCATGTGCTTTGAGATGCCGCAAAGCCCAATAGGCTATCTGAAATGGGAGCGACGTAAGTTGAACAAACGTGATAGAATTACGCTGAATTCTTATATTAACCGTAATATAAAATGATGTAATTGGGTCTCTGCTTGCCTTATCCGAGAAGTTTAATAGTGCATTTTACTCGCCATTTCATGCGCTTTGAAATGCTGCTTAGCCCAATACGCTATCTGAAATAGGAGCGACGTAAATTGAACAAATGTGTTAGAATTTCCCTGGAATCTTATATTAACCAAAATATAAAATGATCTAAACGGGTCTCAGATTGCCCTATCATAGAATTTTAATAGTTCATTTTACTCGCCATTCCACGCGCTTTAAGATGCCGCCTAGCCCAGTACGCTATCTGAAATAGGAGCGATGTAAGTTGAACAAATGTGATAGAATTACGCCGAATTCTTATGTTAACCGTAAAATAAAATGATCTAATCGGGTCGCTGTTTGCCTTATCCTAGAAGTTTAATAGCGCATTTTACTCGACATTTCATGCGCTTTGAGATGCCGCTTAGCCCAATACGCTATCTGAAATAGGAGCGACGTAAATTGAACAAATGTGATAGAATTTCCCTGAAATCTTATATTAAACAAAATATAAAATGATCTAATCGGTTCTCTGATTGCCCTATCATAGAAGTTTAACAGTGCATTTCACTCGCCATTTCATGCGCTTTGAGATGCCCCTTAGCCCAATCAGCTATCTGAAATAGGAGCGACGTAAATTGAACAAATGTGATAGAATTTCGCTGAATTCTTAAATTAACCATAATATAAAATGATCTAATCGGGTCTCTGTTTGCCCTACCCTAGAAGTTTCATAGTGCATTGTACTCGCCACTCCACGCGCTTTAAGATGCCGCCTAGCCCAGTACGCTATCTGAAATAGGCGCGACGTAAATTGAATAAATGTGACAGAATTTTGCTGAATTCTTAAATTAACCATAATATAAAATGATCTAATCGGGTCTCTTTTTCCCCACCCTAGAAGTTTCATAGTGCATTTTACTCGCCATTTCATGCGCTTTGAGATGCCGCTTAGCCCAATACGCTATCTGAAATAGGAGCGACGTAAGTTGAACAAATGTGATAGAATTTCGCTGAATTCTTTTATTAACCATAATGTAAAATGATCTAATCGGGTCTCTGTTTGCCCAACCCTAGAAGTTTAACAGTGCACTTTACTCGCCATTGCATGTGCTTTGAGATGCCGTAAAGCCCAATAGGCTATCTGAAATGGGAGCGACGTAAGTTGAACAAACGTGATAGAATTACGCTGAATTCTTATATTAACCGTAATATAAAATGATCTAATCGGGTCTCTGCTTGCCTTATCCGAGAAGTTTAACAGTGCATTTCACTCGTCACTTCATGCGCTTTGAGAAGCCGCTAAGCCCAATAAGCTATCTGAAATAGGAGCAACGTAAATTGAACAAATGTGATAGAATTTCGCAGAATTCTTATATTGACCAAAATATAAAATGATCTAATCTGGTGTCTGTTCGCCCTAGCCTAGAAGTTTCATAGTGCATTTTGTTCGCCATTTCATGCGCTTTGAGATGCCTCTTAGCCCAATACGCTATCTGAAATAGGAGCGACGTAAGTTGAACGAATGTGATAGAATTTCGCTGAATTCTTTTATTAACCATAATATAAAATGATCTGATCGGGTCTCTGTTCGCCCTAGCCTAGAAGTTTAATAGTGCATTTTATTCGCCATTTCATGCGCTTTGAGATGCCGCTTAGCCGAATACGCTATCTGAAACAGGAGCGACGTAAATTGAACAAATGTGATACAATTTCCCTGAAATCTGATATTAAACAAAATATAAAATGATCTAATCGGGTCTCTGATTGCCCTATCATAGAAGTTTAGTAGTGCATTTTACTCGCCATTCCACGCGCTTTAAGATGCCGCCTAGCCCAGTACGCTATCTGAAATAGGAGCGACGTAAGTTGAACAAATGTGATAGAATTACGCCGAATACTTATATTAACCGTAAAATAAAATGATCTAATCGGGTCTCTGTTTGCCTTATCCTAGAAGTTTAACAGTGCATTATACTCGCCATTTCATGCGCTTTGAGATGCCGCTTAGCCTAATACGCTATCTGAAATAGGAGCGACGTAAATTGAACGAATGTGATAGAATTTTGCTGAATTCTTAAATTAACCGTAATATAAAATGATCTAATCGGGTCGCTGTTTGCCTTATCCTATAAGTTTAATAGCGCATTTTACTCGACATTTCATGCGCTTTGAGATGCCGCTTAGCCCAATACGCTATCTGAAATAGGAGCGACGTAAATTGAACAAATGTGATAGAATTTCCCTGAAATCTTATATTAAACAAAATATAAAATGATCTAATCGGTTCTCTGATTGCCCTAGCCTAGAAGTTTAATAGTGCATTTTACTCGCCATTTCATGCGCTTTCAGATGCCGCTTAGCCCAATACGCTGTCTGAAATAGAAGCGACGTAAATTGAACAAATGTGATAGAATTTCGCTGAATTCTTAAATTAACCATAATATAAAATTATCTAATCGGGTCTCTGTTCGCCCTACCATAGAAGTCTAATAGTGCATTTGACTCGCCATTCCACGCGCTTTAAGATGCCGCCGAGCTCAGTACGCTATCTGAAATAGGAACGACGTAAATTGAACAAATGTGATAGAATTTCGCTGAATTCTTAAATTAACCATAATATAAAATGATCTTATCGGGTCTCTATTTGCCCTACCCTAGAAGTTTAATAGTGCATTTTACTCGCCATTTCATGCGCTTTGAGATGCCGCTTAGCCCAATAAGCTATCTGAAATATGAGCGACGTAAATTGAACAAATGTGATAGAATTTCCCTGAAATCTTATATTAAACAAAATATAAAATGAACTAATCGGGTCTCTGATTGCTCTATCATAGAAGTTTAGTAGTGCATTTTACTCGCCCTTCCACGCGCTTTAAGATGCCGCCTAGCCCAGTACGCTATCTGCAACAGGAGCGACGTAAATTGAACAAATGTGATAGAATTTCCGTGAATTCTTATATTAACCGATATGTAAAATGATCTAATCGGGTCTCTGTTCGCCCCACCCTAGAAGCTTAATAGTGCATTTCACCCGTCATTTCATGCGCTTTGAGATGCCGCTTAGCCCAATATGCTATCTGAAATAGGAGCGACGTAAATTGAACAAATGTGATAGAATTTCGCTGAATTCTTTTATTAACCAAAATGTAAAATGATCTAATCGGGTCTCTGTTCGCCCTAGCCTAGAAGTTTAATAGTGCATTTTAGTCTGCATTTCATGCGCTTTGATATGCCGCTTAGCCCAATAGGCTATCTGAAATAGGAGCGACGTAAATTGAACAAATGTGATAGAATTTCCCTGAAATCATATATTAATCAAAATATAAAATGATGTAATCGGGTCTCTGATTGCCCTATCATAGAAGATTAGTAGTGCATTTTACTCGTCATTCCACGCGCTTTAAGATGCCGCCTAGCCCAGTACGCTATCTGAAATAGGTGCGACGTAACTTGAACAAATGTGATAGAATTTTGCTGAATCCTTAAATTAACCATAATGTAAAATGATCTGATCGGGGCTCTGTTCGCCCTAGCCTAGAAGTTTAATAGTGGATTTTACTCGCCATTTCATGCGCTTTGAGATGCCGCTTAGCCCAATACGCTATCTGAAATAGGAGCGACGTAAATTGAACAAATGTGATAGAATTTCGCTGAATTCTTAAATTAACCATAATATAAAATGATGTAATCGGGTCTCTGTTTGCCCTACCCTAGAAGTTTAATAGTGCATTTTACTCGCCACTCCACGCGCTTTAAGATGCCGCCTAGCCCAGTACGCTATCTGAAATAGGCGCGACGTAAATTGAATAAATGTGACAGAATTTTGCTGAATTCTTAAATTAACCATAATATAAAATGATCTAATCGGGTCTCTTTTTCCCCACCCTAGAAGTTTCATAGTGCATTTTACTCGCCATTTCATGCGCTTTGAGATGCCGCTTAGCCCAATACGCTATCTGAAATAGGAGCGACGTAAGTTGAACAAATGTGATAGAATTTCGCTGAATTCTTTTATTAACCATAATGTAAAATGATCTAATCGGGTCTCTGTTTGCCCAACCCTAGAAGTTTAACAGTGCACTTTACTCGCCATTGCATGTGCTTTGAGATGCCGTAAAGCCCAATAGGCTATCTGAAATGGGAGCGACGTAAGTTGAACAAACGTGATAGAATTACGCTGAATTCTTATATTAACCGTAATATAAAATGATCTAATCTGGTGTCTGTTCGCCCTAGCCTAGAAGTTTCATAGTGCATTTTGTTCGCCATTTCATGCGCTTTGAGATGCCACTTAGCCCAATACGCTATCTGAAATAGGAGCGACGTAAGTTGAACGAATGTGATAGAATTTCGCTGAATTCTTTTATTAACCATAATATAAAATGATCTGATCGGGTCTCTGTTCGCCCTAGCCTAGAAGTTTAATAGTGCATTTTATTCGCCATTTCATGCGCTTTGAGATGCCGCTTAGCCGAATACGCTATCTGAAACAGGAGCGACGTAAATTGAACAAATGTGATACAATTTCCCTGAAATATGATATTAAACAAAATATAAAATGATCTAATCGGGTCTCTGATTGCCCTATCATAGAAGTTTAGTAGTGCATTTTACTCGCCATTCCACGCGCTTTAAGATGCCGCCTAGCCCAGTACGCTATCTGAAATAGGAGCGACGTAAGTTGAACAAATGTGATAGAATTACGCCGAATACTTATATTAACCGTAAAATAAAATGATCTAATCGGGTCTCTGTTTGCCTTATCCTAGAAGTTTAACAGTGCATTATACTCGCCATTTCATGCGCTTTGAGATGCCGCTTAGCCTAATACGCTATCTGAAATAGGAGCGACGTAAATTGAACGAATGTGATAGAATTTTGCTGAATTCTTAAATTAACCATAATATAAAATGATCTAATCGGGTCTCTGTTTGCCCCACGCTAGAAGTTTAATAGTGCATTTTACTCGCCATTTCATGCGCTTTGAGATGCCGCTTAGCCCAATACGCTATCTGTAAAGGGAAGCGACGTAAGTTGAACAAATGTGATAGAATTACGCCGAATTCTTATATTAACCGTAAAATAAAATGATCTTATCGGGTCTCTGTTTGCCTTATCCTAGAAGTTTAACAGTGCATTATACTCGCCATTTCATGCGCTTTGAGATGCCGCATAGCCCAATACGCTATCTGAAATAGGAGCGACGTAAATTGAAGAAATGTGATTGAATTTCCCTGAATTCTTATATTAACTTTAATGTAAAATGATCTAATCGGGTCTCTGCTCGCCATACCATTGAAGTCTAATAGTGCATTTCACTCGACATTTCATGCGCTTGCAGATGCCGCATAGCCCAATGCGCTATCTGAAATAGGAGCGACGTAAATTGAACAAATGTGATAGAATTACGCTGAATTCTTATATTAAACAAAATATAAAATGATCTAATCGGGTCTCTGATTGCCCTATCATAGAAGTTTAGTAGTGCATTTTACTCGCCCTTCCAGGCGCTTTAAGATGCCGCCTAGCCCAGTATGCTATCTGAAATAGGAGCGACGTAAGTTGAACAAATGTGATAGATTTACGCTGAATTCTTATATTAACCGTAATATAAAATGATCTAATCGGGTCTCTGTTTGGCTTATCTTAGAAGTTTAATAGTGCATTTTACTCGCCATTTCATGCGCTTTGAAATGCCGCTTAGCCCAATACGCTATCTGAAATAGGAGCGACGTAAATTGAACAAATGTGATAGAATTTTGCTGAATTCTTAAATTAACCATAATATAAAATGATCTAATCGGGTCTCTGATTGCCCTATCATAGAATTTTAATAGTGCATTTTGCTCGCCAATCCACGCGCTTTAAGATGCCGCCTAGCCCAGTACGCTATCTGAAATAGGAGCGACGTAAATTGAACAAATGTGATAGAATTTTGCTGAATCCTTAAATTAACCATAATATAAAATGATCTAATCGGGTCTCTTTTTCCCCACCCTAGAGGTTTAATAGTGCATTTTACTCGCCATTTCATGCGCTTTGAGAAGCCGCATAGCAAAATACGCTATCTGAAGTAGGAGCGACGTAAATTGAAAAATGTGATAGAATTTCCCTGAATTCTTATATTAACCTTAATGTAAAATGATCTAATCGGGTCTCTGTTCGCCCTACCATAGAAGTCTAACAGTGTATTTCACTCGTCATTTCATGCGCTTTGAGATGCCGCTTAGCCCAATACGCTATCTGAAATAGGAGCGACGTAAATGGAACAAATGTGTTAGAATTTCCCTGAAATCTTATATTAACCAAAATATAAAATGATCTAAACGGGTCTCTGATTGCCCTAGCATAGAATTTTAATAGTTCATTTTACTCGCCATTCCACGCGCTTTAAGATGCCGCCTAGCCCAGTACGCTATCTGAAATAGGAGCGATGTAAGTTGAACAAATGTGATAGAATTACGCCGAATTCTTATATTAACCGTAAAATAAAATGATCTAAACGGGTCTCTGATTGCCCTAGCATAGAATTTTAATAGTTCATTTTACTCGCCATTCCACGCGCTTTAAGATGCCGCCTAGCCCAGAACGCTATCTGAAATAGGAGCGATGTAAGTTGAACAAATGTGATAGAATTACGCCGAATTCTTATATTAACCGTAAAATAAAATGATCTAATCGGGTCTCTGTTTGCCTTATCCTAGAAGTTTAACAGTGCATTATACTCGCCATTTCATGCGCTTTGAGATGCCGCTTAGCCTAATACGCTATCTGAAATAGGAGCGACGTAAATTGAACGAATGTGATAGAATTTTGCTGAATTCTTAAATTAACCATAATATAAAATGATCTAATCGGGTCTCTGTTTGCCCTACGCTAGAAGTTTAATAGTGCATTTTACTCGCCATTTCATGCGCTTTGAGATGCCGCTTAGCCCAATACGCTATCTGAAATAGGAGCGACGTAAGTTGAACAAATGTGATAGAATTACGCCGAATTCTTATATTAACCGTAAAATAAAATGATCTTATCGGATCTCTGTTTGCCTTATCCTAGAAGTTTAACAGTGCATTATACTCGCCATTTCATGCGCTTTGAGATGCCGCTTAGCCCAATACGCTATCTGAAATAGGAGCGACGTAAATTGAACGAATGTGATAGAATTACGCTGGATTCTTAAATTAACCATAACATAAAATGATTTAATCGGGTATTTGTTTGCCCTACCCTAGAAGTTTAATAGTCCATTTAACTCGCCATTGCATGTGCTTTGAGATGCCGCATAGCCCAATACGCTATCGGAAATAGGAGCGACGTAAATTGAAGAAATGTGATTGAATTTCCCTGAATTCTTATATTAACTTTAATGTAAAATGATCTAATCGGGTCTCTGCTCGCCCTACCATTGAAGTCTAGTAGTGCATTTCACTCGACATTTCATGCGCTTTCAGATGCCGCTTAGCCCAATGCGCTATCTGAAATAGGAGCGACGTAAATTGAACAAATGTGATAGAATTTCGCTGAATTCTTACATTAACCATAATATAAAATGATCTAATCGGGTCTCTGTTTGCCCTACCCTAGAAGTTTAATAGTGCATTTCACTCGTCATTTCATGCGCTTTGAGATGCCGCTTAGACCAATACGCTATCTGAAATAGGAGCGACGTAAATTGTACAAATGTGATAGAACTTCGCTGAAATCTTATATTAAACAAAATATAAAATGATCTAATCGGGTCTCTGATTGCCCTATCATAGAAGTTTAACAGTGCATTTCACTCGTCATTTCATGCGCTTTGAGATGCCGCTTAGCCCAATCAGCTATCTGAAATAGGAGCGACGTAAATTGAACAAATGTGATAGAATTTCGCTGAATTCTTATATTAACCTTAATGTAAAATGATCTAATCGGTTCTCTGTTCGCCCTACCCTAGAAGTTTTATAGTGCATTTCACTCGCTATTCCGCGCGCTTTAAGATGCCGGCTAGCCCAGTAGCCTATCTGAAATAGGAGTGACGTAAATTGAACAAATGTGATAGAATTACTCTTAACTCTTATATTAACCGTAAAATAAAATGATCTTATCGGGTCTCTGTTTGCCTTATCCTAGAAGTTTAACAGTGCATTATACTCGCCATTTCATGCGCTTTGAGATGCCGCTTAGCCCAATACGCTATCTGAAATAGGAGCGACGTAAATTGAACGAATGTGATAGAATTACGCTGGATTCTTAAATTAACCATAACATAAAATGATTTAATCGGGTATTTGTTTGCCCTACCCTAGAAGTTTAATAGTCCATTTAACTCGCCATTGCATGTGCTTTGAGATGCCGCATAGCCCAATACGCTATCGGAAATAGGAGCGACGTAAATTGAAGAAATGTGATTGAATTTCCCCTGAATTCTTATATTAACTTTAATGTAAAATGATCTAATCGGGTCTCTGCTCGCCCTACCATTGAAGTCTAGTAGTGCATTTCACTCGACATTTCATGCGCTTTCAGATGCCGCTTAGCCCAATGCGCTATCTGAAATAGGAGCGACGTAAATTGAACAAATGTGATAGAATTTCGCTGAATTCTTACATTAACCATAATATAAAATGATCTAATCGGGTCTCTGTTTGCCCTACCCTAGAAGTTTAATAGTGCATTTCACTCGTCATTTCATGCGCTTTGAGATGCCGCTTAGACCAATACGCTATCTGAAATAGGAGCGACGTAAATTGTACAAATGTGATAGAACTTCGCTGAAATCTTATATTAAACAAAATATAAAATGATCTAATCGGGTCTCTGATTGCCCTATCATAGAAGTTTAACAGTGCATTTCACTCGTCATTTCATGCGCTTTGAGATGCCGCTTAGCCCAATCAGCTATCTGAAATAGGAGCGACGTAAATTGAACAAATGTGATAGAATTTCGCTGAATTCTTAAATTAACCATAATATAAAATGATCTAATCGGGTCTCTGTTTGCCCTACCCTAGAAGTTTAATAGTGCATTTTACTCGCCCTTCCACGCGCTTTATGATGCCGCCTAGCCCGGTACGCTATCTGAAATAGGAGCGACGTAAGTT
>CAKAJE020001121.1:0-195392 GCA_916610135.2 Macropis europaea | reverse complement strand
TCAGATAGCGTCTTGGGCTATGCGGCATCTCGAAGCGCATGAAATGACGAGTAAAATGCACTATTAAACTTCTAGGGTAGGGCAAACAGAGACCCGATTAGATCATTTTATATTTTGGTTAATAAAAGAATTCAGCGAAATTCTATCACATTTGCTCAATTTACGTCGCTCCTATTACAGATAGCTTATTGTGCTTAGCGGCATCTCAAAGAGCATGAAGTGACGAGTGAAATGCACTATTAAACTTCTAGGGTAGGGCAAACAGAGACCCGATTAGATCATTTTATATTATGGTTAATTTAAGAAATCAGCAAGATTCTATCACATTTGTTCAATTTACGTCGCTCCTATTTCAGATAGCGTACTGGGCTAGGCGGCATCCTAAAGCGCGTGGAATGCCGAGTAAAATGCACTATTAAACTTCTATGCTAGGGCAATCAGAGACCCGATTAGATCATTTTATATTTTGTTTAATATAAGATTTCAGGGAAATTCTACCACATTTGTTCAATTTACGTCGCTCCTATTTCAGATAGCGTACTGGGCTAGGCGGCATCTTAAAGCGCGTGGAAAGGGGACTAAAATGCACTATTAAACTTCTATGATAGGGCAATCAGAGACCCGATTAGATCATTTTATATTACGGTTAATATAAGAATTCAGCGAAATTCTATCACATTTGTTCAATTTACGGCGCTCCTATTTCAGATAGCTTATTGGGCTAAGCGGCATCGCAAAGCGCATGATATGACGAGTGAAATGCACTATTAAACTTCTAGGGTAGGGCAAACAGAGACCCGATTAGATCATTTTATATTTTGGTTAATATAAGAATTCAGCGAAATTCTATCACATTTGTTCAATTTACGTCGCTCCTATGTCAGATAGCGTCTTGGGCTAAGCGGCATCTCAAAGCGCATGAAATGGCGAGTGAAATGCACTATTAATCTTCTAGGGTAGGACAATCAGAGACCCCATTAGATCATTTTATATTATGGTTAATTTAAGAATTCAGCGAAATTCTATCACATTTGTTCAATTTACGTCGCTCCTATGTCAGATAGCGTCCTGGGCTATGCGGCATCTCGAAGCGCATGAAATGACGAGTAAAATGCACTGTTAAACTTCTAGGGTAGGGCAAACAGAGACCCGATTAGATCACTTTATATTACGGTTAATATAAGAATTCAGCGCAATTCTATCACATTTGTTCAATTTACGTCGCTCCTATTTCAGATAGCGTACTGGGCTAGGGGGCATCTTAAAGCGCGTGGAATAGCGAGTACAATGCACTATTAAACTTCTAGGGTAGGGCAAACAGAGACCCGATTAGATCATTTTATATTTTGGTTAATATAAGGATTCAGCGAAATTCTATCACATTTGTTCAATTTACGTCGCTCCTATGTCAGATAGCGTCTTGGGCTAAGCGGCATCTCAAAGCGCATGAAATGGCGAGTGAAATGCACTATTAATCTTCTAGGGTAGGGCAATCAGAGACCCCATTAGATCATTTTATATTATGGTTAATTTAAGAATTCAGCGAAATTCTATCACATTTGTTCAATTTACGTCGCTCCTATGTCAGATAGCGTATTGGGCTATGCGGCATCTCGAAGCGCATGAAATGACGAGTAAAATGCACTGTTAAACTTCTAGGGTAGGGCAAACAGAGACCCGATTAGATCATTTTATATTACGGTTAATATAAGAATTCAGCGAAATTCTATCACATTTGTTCAATTTACGTCGCTCCTATTTCAGATAGCGTACTGGGCTAGGCGGCATCTTAAAGCGCGTGGAATGGCGAGTAAAATGCACTTTTAAACTTCTATGATAGGGCAATCATAGACCCGATTAGATCATTTTATATTTTGGTTAATATAAGAATTCAGCGAGATTCTCTCACATTTTTTCAATTTACGTCGCTGATATTTCAGATAGCGTATTGGGCTAAGCGGCATCTCAAAGCGCAAGAAATGGCGAGTAAAATGAACTATTAAACTTCTAGGGTAGGGCAATCAGAGACCCGATTCGATCATTTTACATTATGGTTAATATAAGAATTCAGCAAAATTCTATCACATTTGTTCAATTTACGTCGCTCCTATTTCAGATAGCGTACTGGGCTAAGCGGCATCTCAAAGCGCAAGAAATGGCGAGTAAAATGCACGATTAAACTTCTAGGGCAGGGCAAACAGAGACCCGATTAGATCATTTTATATTACGGTTAATATAAGAATTCAGCGTAATTCTGTCACATTTGTTCAACTTACGTAGCTCTTATTTCAGATAGCGTACTGGGCTAGGCGGCAACTTAAAGCGCGTGGAATGGCGAGTAAAATGCACTATTAAACTTCTATGATAGGGCAATCAGAGACCCGATTAGATCATTTTATATTTTGGTTAATATAAGAATTCAGCGAAATTCTATCACATTTGTTCAATTTACGTCGCTCCTATGTCAGATAGCGTCTTGGGCTATGCGGCATCTCGAAGCGCATGAAATGACGAGTAAAATGCACTGTTAAACTTCTAGGGTAGGGCAAACAGAGACCCGATTAGATCATTTTATATTTTGGTTAATAAAAGAATTCAGCGAAATTCTATCACATTTGCTCAATTTACGTCGCTCCTATTACAGATAGCTTATTGTGCTTAGCGGCATCTCAAAGAGCATGAAGTGACGAGTGAAATGCACTATTAAACTTCTAGGGTAGGGCAAACAGAGACCCGATTAGATCATTTTATATTATGGTTAATTTAAGAAATCAGCAAGATTCTATCACATTTGTTCAATTTACGTCGCTCCTATTTCAGATAGCGTACTGGGCTAGGCGGCATCCTAAAGCGCGCGGAATGGCGAGTAAAATGCACTATTAAACTTCTATGCTAGGGCAATCAGAGACCCGATTAGATCATTTTATATTTTGTTTAATATAAGATTTCAGGGAAATTCTACCACATTTGTTCAATTTTCGTCGCTCCTATTTCAGATAGCGTACTGGGCTAGGCGGCATCTTAAAGCGCGTGGAAAGGGGACTAAAATGCACTATTAAACTTCTATGATAGGGCAATCAGAGACCCGATTAGATCATTTTATATTACGGTTAATATAAGAATTCAGCGAAATTCTATCACATTTGTTCAATTTACGGCGCTCCTATTTCAGATAGCTTATTGGGCTAAGCGGCATCGCAAAGCGCATGATATGACGAGTGAAATGCACTATTAAACTTCTAGGGTAGGGCAAACAGAGACCCGATTAGATCATTTTATATTTTGGTTAATATAAGAATTCAGCGAAATTCTATCACATTTGTTCAATTTACGTCGCTCCTATGTCAGATAGCGTCTTGGGCTAAGCGGCATCTCAAAGCGCATGAAATGGCGAGTGAAATGCACTATTAATCTTCTAGGGTAGGACAATCAGAGACCCCATTAGATCATTTTATATTATGGTTAATTTAAGAATTCAGCGAAATTCTATCACATTTGTTCAATTTACGTCGCTCCTATGTCAGATAGCGTCTTGGGCTATGCGGCATCTCGAAGCGCATGAAATGACGAGTAAAATGCACTGTTAAACTTCTAGGGTAGGGCAAACAGAGACCCGATTAGATCACTTTATATTACGGTTAATATAAGAATTCAGCGCAATTCTATCACATTTGTTCAATTTACGTCGCTCCTATTCAGATAGCGTACTGGGCTAGGGGGCATATTAAAGCGCGTGGAATAGCGAGTACAATGCACTATTAAACTTCTAGGGTAGGGCAAACAGAGACCCGATTAGATCATTTTATATTTTGGTTAATATAAGGATTCAGCGAAATTCTATCACATTTGTTCAATTTACGTCGCTCCTATGTCAGATAGCGTATTGGGCTAAGCGGCATCTCAAAGCGCATGAAATGGCGAGTGAAATGCACTATTAATCTTCTAGGGTAGGGCAATCAGAGACCCCATTAGATCATTTTATATTATGGTTAATTTAAGAATTCAGCGAAATTCTATCACATTTGTTCAATTTACGTCGCTCCTATGTCAGATAGCGTATTGGGCTATGCGGCATCTCGAAGCGCATGAAATGACGAGTAAAATGCACTGTTAAACTTCTAGGGTAGGGCAAACAGAGACCCGATTAGATCATTTTATATTACGGTTAATATAAGAATTCAGCGAAATTCTATCACATTTGTTCAATTTACGTCGCTCCTATTTCAGATAGCGTACTGGGCTAGGCGGCATCTTAAAGCGCGTGGAATGGCGAGTAAAATGCACTTTTAAACTTCTATGATAGGGCAATCATAGACCCGATTAGATCATTTTATATTTGGTTAATATAAGAATTCAGCGAGATTCTCTCACATTTTTTCAATTTACGTCGCTGATATTTCAGATAGCGTATTGGGCTAAGCGGCATCTCAAAGCGCAAGAAATGGCGAGTAAAATGAACTATTAAACTTCTAGGGTAGGGCAATCAGAGACCCGATTCGATCATTTTACATTATGGTTAATATAAGAATTCAGCAAAATTCTATCACATTTGTTCAATTTACGTCGCTCCTATTTCAGATAGCGTACTGGGCTAAGCGGCATCTCAAAGCGCAAGAAATGGCGAGTAAAATGCACGATTAAACTTCTAGGGCAGGGCAAACAGAGACCCGATTAGATCATTTTATATTACGGTTAATATAAGAATTCAGCGTAATTCTGTCACATTTGTTCAACTTACGTAGCTCCTATTTCAGATAGCGTACTGGGCTAGGCGGCAACTTAAAGCGCGTGGAATGGCGAGTAAAATGCACTATTAAACTTCTATGATAGGGCAATCAGAGACCCGATTAGATCATTTTATATTTTGGTTAATATAAGAATTCAGCGAAATTCTATCACATTTGTTCAATTTACGTCGCTCCTATGTCAGATAGCGTATTGGGCTATGCGGCATCTCGAAGCGCATGAAATGACGAGTAAAATGCACTGTTAAACTTCTAGGGTAGGGCAAACAGAGACCCGATTAGATCATTTTATATTTTGGTTAATAAAAGAATTCAGCGAAATTCTATCACATTTGCTCAATTTACGTCGCTCCTATTACAGATAGCTTATTGTGCTTAGCGGCATCTCAAAGAGCATGAAGTGACGAGTGAAATGCACTATTAAACTTCTAGGGTAGGGCAAACAGAGACCCGATTAGATCATTTTATATTATGGTTAATTTAAGAAATCAGCAAGATTCTATCACATTTGTTCAATTTACGTCGCTCCTATTTCAGATAGCGTACTGGGCTAGGCGGCATCCTAAAGCGCGCGGAATGGCGAGTAAAATGCACTATTAAACTTCTATGCTAGGGCAATCAGAGACCCGGTTAGATCATTTTATATTTTGTTTAATATAAGATTTCAGGGAAATTCTACCACATTTGTTCAATTTACGTCGCTCCTATTTCAGATAGCGTACTGGGCTAGGCGGCATCTTAAAGCGCGTGGAAAGGGGACTAAAATGCACTATTAAACTTCTATGATAGGGCAATCAGAGACCCGATTAGATCATTTTATATTACGGTTAATATAAGAATTCAGCGAAATTCTATCACATTTGTTCAATTTACGGCGCTCCTATTTCAGATAGCTTATTGGGCTAAGCGGCATCGCAAAGCGCATGATATGACGAGTGAAATGCACTATTAAACTTCTAGGGTAGGGCAAACAGAGACCCGATTAGATCATTTTATATTTTGGTTAATATAAGAATTCAGCGAAATTCTATCACATTTGTTCAATTTACGTCGCTCCTATGTCAGATAGCGTCTTGGGCTAAGTGGCATCTCAAAGCGCATGAAATGGCGAGTGAAATGCACTATTAATCTTCTAGGGTAGGACAATCAGAGACCCCATTAGATCATTTTATATTATGGTTAATTTAAGAATTCAGCGAAATTCTATCACATTTGTTCAATTTACGTCGCTCCTATGTCAGATAGCGTCTTGGGCTATGCGGCATCTCGAAGCGCATGAAATGACGAGTAAAATGCACTGTTAAACTTCTAGGGTAGGGCAAACAGAGACCCGATTAGATCACTTTATATTACGGTTAATATAAGAATTCAGCGCAATTCTATCACATTTGTTCAATTTACGTCGCTCCTATTTCAGATAGCGTACTGGGCTAGGGGGCATCTTAAAGCGCGTGGAATAGCGAGTACAATGCACTATTAAACTTCTAGGGTAGGGCAAACAGAGACCCGATTAGATCATTTTATATTTTGGTTAATATAAGGATTCAGCGAAATTCTATCACATTTGTTCAATTTACGTCGCTCCTATGTCAGATAGCGTCTTGGGCTAAGCGGCATCTCAAAGCGCATGAAATGGCGAGTGAAATGCACTATTAATCTTCTAGGGTAGGGCAATCAGAGACCCCATTAGATCATTTTATATTATGGTTAATTTAAGAATTCAGCGAAATTCTATCACATTTGTTCAATTTACGTCGCTCCTATGTCAGATAGCGTATTGGGCTATGCGGCATCTCGAAGCGCATGAAATGACGAGTAAAATGCACTGTTAAACTTCTAGGGTAGGGCAAACAGAGACCCGATTAGATCATTTTATATTACGGTTAATATAAGAATATCAGCGAAATTCTATCACATTTGTTCAATTTACGTCGCTCCTATTTCAGATAGCGTACTGGGCTAGGCGGCATCTTAAAGCGCGTGGAATGGCGAGTAAAATGCACTTTTAAACTTCTATGATAGGGCAATCATAGACCCGATTAGATCATTTTATATTTTGGTTAATATAAGAATTCAGCGAGATTCTCTCACATTTTTTCAATTTACGTCGCTGATATTTCAGATAGCGTATTGGGCTAAGCGGCATCTCAAAGCGCAAGAAATGGCGAGTAAAATGAACTATTAAACTTCTAGGGTAGGGCAATCAGAGACCCGATTCGATCATTTTACATTATGGTTAATATAAGAATTCAGCAAAATTCTATCACATTTGTTCAATTTACGTCGCTCCTATTTCAGATAGCGTACTGGGCTAAGCGGCATCTCAAAGCGCAAGAAATGGCGAGTAAAATGCACGATTAAACTTCTAGGGCAGGGCAAACAGAGACCCGATTAGATCATTTTATATTACGGTTAATATAAGAATTCAGCGTAATTCTGTCACATTTGTTCAACTTACGTAGCTCCTATTTCAGATAGCGTACTGGGCTAGGCGGCAACTTAAAGCGCGTGGAATGGCGAGTAAAATGCACTATTAAACTTCTATGATAGGGCAATCAGAGACCCGATTAGATCATTTTATATTTTGGTTAATATAAGAATTCAGCGAAATTCTATCACATTTGTTCAATTTACGTCGCTCCTATGTCAGATAGCGTCTTGGGCTATGCGGCATCTCGAAGCGCATGAAATGACGAGTAAAATGCACTGTTAAACTTCTAGGGTAGGGCAAACAGAGACCCGATTAGATCATTTTATATTTTGGTTAATAAAAGAATTCAGCGAAATTCTATCACATTTGCTCAATTTACGTCGCTCCTATTACAGATAGCTTATTGTGCTTAGCGGCATCTCAAAGAGCATGAAGTGACGAGTGAAATGCACTATTAAACTTCTAGGGTAGGGCAAACAGAGACCCGATTAGATCATTTTATATTATGGTTAATTTAAGAAATCAGCAAGATTCTATCACATTTGTTCAATTTACGTCGCTCCTATTTCAGATAGCGTACTGGGCTAGGCGGCATCCTAAAGCGCGCGGAATGGCGAGTAAAATGCACTATTAAACTTCTATGCTAGGGCAATCAGAGACCCGATTAGATCATTTTATATTTTGTTTAATATAAGATTTCAGGGAAATTCTACCACATTTGTTCAATTTACGTCGCTCCTATTTCAGATAGCGTACTGGGCTAGGCGGCATCTTAAAGCGCGTGGAAAGGGGACTAAAATGCACTATTAAACTTCTATGATAGGGCAATCAGAGACCCGATTAGATCATTTTATATTACGGTTAATATAAGAATTCAGCGAAATTCTATCACATTTGTTCAATTTACGGCGCTCCTATTTCAGATAGCTTATTGGGCTAAGCGGCATCGCAAAGCGCATGATATGACGAGTGAAATGCACTATTAAACTTCTAGGGGAGGGCAAACAGAGACCCGATTAGATCATTTTATATTTTGGTTAATATAATAATTCAGCGAAATTCTATCACATTTGTTCAATTTACGTCGCTCCTATGTCAGATAGCGTCTTGGGCTATGCGGCATCTCAAAGCGCAAGAAATGGCGAGTAAAATGCACTATTAAACTTCTAGGGCAGGGCAAACAGAGACCCGATTAGATCATTTTATATTACGGTTAATATAAGAATGCAGCGTAATTCTGTCACATTTGTTCAACTTACGTAGCTCCTATTTCAGATAGCGTACTGGGCTAGGCGGCAACTTAAAGCGCGTGGAATGTCGAGTAAAATGCACTATTAAACTTCTATGATAGGGCAATCAGAGACCCGATTAGATCATTTTATATTTTGGTTAATATAAGAATTCAGCGAAATTCTATCACATTTGTTCAATTTACGTCGCTCCTATGTCAGATAGCGTATTGGGCTAAGCGGCATCTCAAAGCGCATGAAATGGCGAGTGAAATGCACTGTTAATCTTCTAGGGTAGGGCAATCAGAGATCCCATTAGATCATTTTATATTATGGTTAATTTAAGAATTCAGCGAAATTCTCTCACATTTGTTCAATTTACGTCGCTGATATTTCAGATAGCGTATTGGGCTAAGCGGCATCTCAAAGCGCATGAAATGACGAGTCAAATGCACTATTAAACTTCTAGGGTAGGGCAAACAGAGACCCCATCACATCATTTTATATTATGGTTAATTTAAGAATTCAGCGAAATTCTATCACATTTGTTCAATTTACGTCGCTCCTATTTCAGATAGCGTATTGGGCTAAGCGGCATCTCAAAGCGCATGAAATGGCGAGTAAAATGCACTGTTAAACTTCTAGGGTAGGGCAAACAGAGCCCCGATCAGATCATTTTATATTATGGTCAATTTAAGAATTCAGCATAATTCTTTCTCATTTCTTCAATTTACGTGGCTCCTATTTCAGATAGCTTATTGGGCTTAGCGGCATCTCAGAGCGCATGAAGTGACGAGTGAAATGCACTATTAAAGTTCTAGGGTAGGGCAAACAGAGACCCGATTAGATCATTTTATATTATGGTTAATTTAAGAATTAAGCAAAATTCTATCACATTTGTTCAATTCACGTCGCTCCTATTTCAGATAGCGTACTGGGCTAGGCGGCATCCTAAAGCGCGCGGAATGGCGAGTAAAATGCACTATTAAACTTCTATGCTAGGGCAATCAGAGACCCGATTAGATCATTTTATATTTTGTTTAATATAAGATTTCAGGGAAATTCTACCACATTTGTTCAATTTACGTCGCTGATATTTCAGACAACGTATTGGACTAAGCGGCATCTCAAAGCGCAAGACATGTCGAGTAAAATGCACTATTAAAATTCTAGGGTAGGGCAAACAGAGACCCGATAAGATCATTTTATATTATGGTTAATTTCAGAATTCAGCGAAATTCTCTCACATTTGTTCAATTTACGTCGCTGATATTTCAGATAGCGTATTGGGCTAAGCGGCAACTCAAAGCGCGAGAAATGGCGAGTAAAATGCACTATTAAACTTCTAGGGTAGGGCAAACAGAGACCCGAATAGATCATTTTATATTTTGGTTAATATAAGAATTCAGCGAAATTCTATCACATTTGTTCAATTTACGTCGCTCCTATTTCAGATAGCGTATTGGGCTAAGCGGCATCTCTAAGCTCATGAAATGACGAATAAAATGCACAATTAAGCTTCTACGGTAGGGCGAACAGAGACCCGATTAGATCATTTTACGTTATGGTTAATAAAAGAATTCAGCGAAATTCTATCACATTTGATCAATTTACGTCGCTCCTATTTCAGATAGCGTACTGGGCTAAGCGGCATCTCAAAGCGCAAGAAATGGCGAGTAAAATGCACTATTAAACTTCTAGGGTAGGGCAAACAGAGACCCGATTAGATCATTTTATATTACGGTTAATATAAGAATTCAGCGTAATTCTATCACATTTGTTGAACTTACGTCGCTCCTATTTCAGATAGCGTACTGGGCAAGGCGGTATCTCAAAGCGCGTGGAAGGGCGAGTAAAATTCACTACTAAACTTCTATGATAGGGCAATCAGAGACCCGATTAGATCATTTTATATTTTGGTTAATATAAGAATTCAGCGAAATTCTATCACATTTGTTCAATTTACGTCGCTCCTATGTCAGATAGCGTATCGGGCTGAGCGGCATCTCAAAGCGCATGAAATGTCGAGTGAAATGCACTATTAATCTTCTAGGGTAGGGCAATCACAGACCCCATTAGATCATTTTATATTATGGTTAGTTTAAGAATTCAGCGAAATTATATCACATTTGTTCAATTTACGTCGCTCCTATTTCAGATAGCGTATTGGGCTTAGCGGCATCTCAAAGCGCATGAAATGGCGAGTAAAATGCACTATTAAACTTCTAGGGTAAGGCAAACAGTGACCCGATTAGATCATTTTATATTACGGTTAATATAAGAATTCAGAGTAATTCTATCACATTTGTTCAATTTACGTCGCCCCTATTTCAGATAGCGTATTGGGCTAAGCGGCATCTCAAAGCGCATGAAATGGCGAGTCAAATGCACTACTAAACTTCTATGATAGGGAAATCAGAGACCCGATTAGATCATTTTATATTTTGGTTAATATAAGAATTCAGCAAAATTCTATCACATTTGTTCAATTTGCGTCGCTCCTATTTCAGATAGCTTATGGGGCTAAGCGGCATCGCAAAGCGCATGAAATGACGAGTGAAATGCACTATTAAACTTCTATGATAGGGCAAACAGAGACCCGATTAGATCATTTTATATTTTGGTTAATATAAGAATTCAGAAAAATTCTATCACATTTGTTCAATTTACGTCGTTCCTATTTCAGATAGCGTATTGGGCTATGCGGCATCTCAAAGCGCATGAAATGACGAGTAAAATGCACTGTTAAACTTCTAGGGTAGGGCAAACAGAGACCCGATTAGATCATTTTATATTACGGTTAATATAAGAATTCAGCGTAACTCTGACACATTTGTTCAACTTACGTAGCTCCTATTTCAGATAGCGTACTGGGCTAGGCGGCATCTTAAAGCGCGTGGAATGGCGGGTAAAATGCACTATTAAACTTCTATGATAGGGCAATCAGAGACCCGATTAGATCATTTTATGTTTTGGTTAATATAAGAATTCAGAGAAATTCTATCACATTTGTTCAATTTACGTCGCTCCTATTTCAGATAGCGTATTGGGGTAAGCTGCATCTCAAAGCGCAAGACATGGCGAGTAAAATGCACTACCAAACTTCTATGGTAGGCAAACAGAGACCCGATTAGATCATTTTATATTACGGTTAATATAAGAATTCAGCGTAATTCTGTCACATTTGTTCAACATACGTAGCTCCTATTTCAGATAGCGTACTGGGCTAGGCGGCAACTTAAAGCGCGTGGAATGTCGAGTAAAATACACTATCAAACTTCTATGATAGGGCAATCAGAGACCCGATTAGATCATTTTATAGTTTGGTTAATAAAAGAATTCAGCGAAATTCTATCACATTTGTTCAATTTACGTCGCTCCTATTTCAGATAGCGTATTGGGCTAAGCGGCATCTCAAAGCGCATGAAATGGCGAGTAAAATGCACTATTAAGCTTCTAGGGTAGGGCAATCAGAGACCCGACTAGATCATTTTGTATTATGGTTAATTTAAGAATTCAGCAAAATTCTATCACATTTCTTCAGTTTACGTCGCTCCTATTTCAGATAGCGTACTGGGCTAGGCGGCATCTTAAACCGCATGGAATGGCGAGTAAAATTCACTATTAAACTTCTATGATAGGGCAATCAGAGACCCCATTAGATCATTTTATATTTTGCTTAATATAAGAATTCAGCGAAATCCTATCACATTTGTTCAATTTACGTCGCTCCTATTTCAGATAGCTTATTGGGCTAAGCGGCATCGCAAAGCGCATGAAATGACGAGTGAAATGCACTATTAAACATCTACGGTCGGGCAAACAGAGACCCGTTTAGATCATTTTACATTAAGGTTAATATAAGAATTCAGGGAAATTCTATCACATTTGTTCAACATACGTCGCTCCTATTTCAGATAGCGTACTGGGCTAGGCGGTATCTTAAAGCGCGTGGAATGGCGAGTAAAATGCACTATTAATCTTCTAGGGTAGGGCAATCAGAGACCCCATTAGATCATTTTATATTATGGTTAATTTAAGAATTCAGCGAAATTCTATCACATTTGTTCAATTTACGTCGCTGCTATTTCAGATAGCGTATTGGGCTAAGCGGCATCTCAAAGCGCATGAAATGGCGAGTAAAATGCACTATTAAACTTCTAGGGTAAGGCAAACAGAGACCCGATTAGATCATTTTATATTATGGTTAATTTAAGAATTCAGCGAAATTCTATCACACTTGTTCAATTTACGTCGCTCCTATTGCATATAGCGTATTGGGCTAAGCGGCATCTCAAAGCGCATGAAATGGCGAGTAAAATGCACTGTTAAACTTCTAGGGTAGGGCAAACAGAGACCCGATTAGGTCATTTTATATTACGGTTAATATAAGAATTCAGCGTAATTCTATCACATTTGTTCAACTTACGTCGCTCCTCCTTCAGATAGCGTACTGGGCTAGGCGGCATCTTGAAGCGCGTGGAATGGCGAGTAAAGTGCACTATTAAACTTCTATGATAGGGCTATCAGAGACCCGATTAGATCATTTTATGTTTTGGTTAATATAAGAATTCAGCGAAATTCTATCACATTTGTTCAATTTACGTCGCTCCTATTTCAGATAGCGTATTGGGGTAAGCTGCATCTCAAAGCGCAAGACATGGCGAGTAAAATGCACTATTAAACTTCTAGGGTAGGGCAATCAGAGACCCGATTAGATCATTTTATATTATGCTTAATTTAAGAATTCAGCAAAATTCTATCACATTTGTTCAATTTACGTAGTTCCTATTTCAGATAGCATACTGGGCTAGGCGGTATCTTAAAGCGCGCGGAATGGCGAGTAAAATGCACTATTAAACTTCTATGATAGGGCAATCAGAGACCCGATTAGATCATTTTATATTTTGGTTAATATAAGAATTCAGCGAAATTCTATCAGATTTGTTCAATTTACGTCGCTCCTATTTCAGATAGCGTACTGGGCTAGGCGGCATCTTAAAGCGGGTGGAAGGGTGAGTAAAATGCACTACTAAACTTCTAGGGTAGGGCAAACAGAGACTCGATTAGATCATTTTATATTATGGTTAATTTAAGAATTCAGAAAAATTCTATCACATATGTTCAATGTACGTCGCTCCTATTTCAGATAGCGTACTGGGCTAGGCGGCATCTTAAAGCGGGTGGAAGGGTGAGTAAAATGCACTACTAATCTTCCATGATAGGGCAATCAGAGACCCGATTAGATCATTTTATATTTTGTTTTATATAAGATTTCAGGGAAATTCTATCACATTTGTTCAATTTACGTCGCTCCTATTTCAGATAGCATATTGGGCTAAGCGGCACCTCAAAGCGCATGAAATGGCGAGTGAAATGCAATATTAAACTTCCAGGGTAGGGCAAACAGAGACCCGATTAGATCATTTTATATTATGGTCAATTTAAGAATTCAGCATAATTCTTTCTCATTTCTTCAATTTACGTGGCTCCTATTTCAGATAGCTTATTGGGCTTAGCGGCATCTCAAAGCGCATGAAGTGACGAGTGAAATGCACTATTAAACTTCTAGGGTAGGGCAAACAGAGACCCGATTAGCTCATTTTATATTATGGTTAATTTAAGAATTCAGCGAAATTCGATTACATTTGTTCAATTTACGTCGCTCCTATTTCAGATAGCGTATTGGGCTAAGTGGCATCTGATGGCGCATGAAATGGCGAGTAAAATGCACTATTAAAGTTCTAGGGTAGGGCAAACAGAGACCCGACTAGATCATTTTATATTATGGTTAATTTAAGAATTAAGCAAAATTCTATCACATTTGTTCAATTCACGTCGCTCCTATTTCAGATAGCGTACTGGGCTAGGCGGCATCTTAAAGCGCCTGGAAGGGTGAGTAAAATGCACTCCTAATCTTCCATGATAGGGCAATCCGAGACCCGATTAGATCATTTTACATTTCGTTTAACATAAGATTTCAGGGACATTCTATCACATTTGTTTAATTTACGTCGCTGCTATTTCAGATAGCGTATTGGGCTAAGCGGCGTCTCAAAGCGCATGAAATGGCGAATAAAATGCACTATTAAACTTCTATGATAGGGCAATCAGAGACCTGATTAGATCATTTTATATTTTGTTTAATAAAAGAATTCAGCGAAATTCTATCACATTTGTTCAACTTACGTCGCTGATATTTCAGATAGCGTATTTGGCTATGAGGCATCGCAAAGCGCTAGAAATGGCGAGTAAAATGCACTCTTAAACTTCTATGATAGGGCAATCAGAGACCCGATTAGATCATTTTACATTTTGTTTAATATAAGATTTCAGGGACATTCTATCACATTTGTTTAATTTACGTCGCTGCTATTTCAGATAGCGTATTGGGCTAAGCGGCATCTCAAAGCGCAAGAAATGGCGAATAAAATGCACTATTAAACTTCTAGGCGAGGGCGAACAGAGACCCGATTAGATCATTTTATATTATGGTTAATAAAAGAATTCAGCGAAATTCTATCACATTTGCTCAATTTACGTCGCTCCTATTACAGATAGCTTATTGTGCTTAGCGGCATCTCAAAGAGCATGAAGTGACGAGTGAAATGCACTATTAAACTTCTAGGGTAGGGCAAACAGAGACCCGATTAGATCATTTTATATTATGGTTAATTTAAGAATTCAGCAAGATTCTATCACATTTGTTCAATTTACGTCGCTCCTATTTCAGATAGCGTACTGGGCTAGGCGGCATCCTAAAGCGCGCGGAATGGCGAGTAAAATGCACTATTAAACTTCTATGCTAGGGCAATCAGAGACCCGATTAGATCATTTTATATTTTGTTTAATATAAGATTTCAGGGAAATTCTACCACATTTGTTCAATTTACGTCGCTCCTATTTCAGATAGCGTACTCGGCTAGGCGGCATCTTAAAGCGCGTGGAAAGGGGACTAAAATGCACTATTAAACTTCTATGCTAGGGCAATCAGAGACCCGATTAGATCATTTTATATTTTGTTTAATATAAGATTTCAGGGAAATTCTACCACATTTGTTCAATTTACGTCGCTCCTATTTCAGATAGCGTACTCGGCTAGGCGGCATCTTAAAGCGCGTGGAAAGGGGACTAAAATGCACTATTAAACTTCTATGATAGGGCAATCAGAGACCCGATTAGATCATTTTATATTTTGGTTAATATAAGAATTCAGCGAAATTCTATCACATTTGTTCAATTTACGTCGCTCCTATGTCAGATAGCGTATTGGGCTAAGCGGCATCTCAAAGCGCATGAAATGACGAATAAAATGCACAATTAAGCTTCTACGCTAGGGCGAACAGAGACCCGATTAGATCATTTTACGTTATGGTTAATAAAAGAATTCAGCGAAATTCTATCACATTTGTTCAATTTGCGTCGCTCCTATTTCAGATAGCGTACTGGGCTAAGCGGCATCTCAAAGCGCAAGAAATGGCGAGTAAAATGCACTATTAAACTTCTAGGGTAGGGCGAACAAAGACCCGATTAGATCATTTTACATTGAGGTTAATATAAGAATTCAGCGAAATTCCATCACATTTGTTCAATTTACGTCGCTCCTATTTCAGATAGCGTATTGGGCTATGCGGCATCTCAAAGCGCATGAAATGGCGAGTAAAATGCACTATTAAACTTCTAGGATAAGGCAAACAGAGACCCGATTAGATCATTTTATATTACGGTAAATATAAGAATTCAGCGTAATTCTGTCACATTTGTTCAACTTACGTAGTTCCTATTTCAGATAGCGTACTGGGCTAGGCGGCAACTTAAAGCGCGTGGAATGTCGAGTAAAATACACTATCAAACTTCTATGATAGGGCAATCAGAGACCCGATTAGATCATTTTATATTTTGGTTAATATAAGAATTCAGCGAAATTCTATCACATTTGTTCAATTTACGTCGCTCCTATTTCAGATAGCGTATTGGGCTAAGCGGCATCTTAAAGCGCGTGGAAGGACGAGTAAAATGCACTACTAAACTTCTATGATAGGGCAATCAGAGTCCCGTTTAGATCATTTTATATTATGTTTAATATAAGAATTCATGGAAATTCTATCACATTTGTTCAATTTACGTCGCTCCTATTTCAGATAGCGTATTGGGCTAAGCGGCATCTCAAAGCGCATGAAATGACGAGAGAAATGCACTATTAAAGTTCTTGGGTAGGGCAAACAGAGACCCGATTATATCATTTTATATTATGGTTAATTTAAGAATTCAGCAAAATTCTATCACATTTGTTCAACTTACGTAGCTCCTATTTCAGATAGCGTACTGGGCTAGGCGGCAACTTAAAGCGCGTGGAATGGCGAGTAAAATGCACTATTAAACTTCTATGATAGGGCAATCAGAGACCCGATTAGATCATTTTATATTTTGGTTAATATAAGAATTCAGCGAAATTCTATCACATTTGTTCAATTTACGTCGCTCCTATGTCAGATAGCGTATCGGGCTGAGCGGCATCTCAAAGCGCATGAAATGTCGAGTGAAATGCACTATTAATCTTCTAGGGTAGGGCAATCACAGACCCCATTAGATCATTTTATATTATGGTTAATTTAAGAATTCAGCGAAATTATATCACATTTGTTCAATTTACGTCGCTCCTATTTCAGATAGCGTATTGGGCTAAGCGGCATCTCAAAGCGCATGAAATGGCGAGTAAAATGCACTATTAAACTTCTAGGGTAAGGCAAACAGTGACCCGATTAGATCATTTTATATTACGGTTAATATAAGAATTCAGAGTAATTCTATCACATTTGTTCAATTTACGTCGCCCCTATTTCAGATAGCGTATTGGGCTAAGCGGCATCTCAAAGCGCATGAAATGGCGAGTCAAATGCACTACTAAACTTCTATGATAGGGAAATCAGAGACCCGATTAGATCATTTATATTTTGGTTAATATAAGAATTCAGCAAAATTCTATCACATTTGTTCAATTTGCGTCGCTCCTATTTCAGATAGCTTATGGGGCTAAGCGGCATCGCAAAGCGCATGAAATGACGAGTGAAATGCACTATTAAACTTCTATGATAGGGCAAACAGAGACCCGATTAGATCATTTTATATTTTGGTTAATATAAGAATTCAGAAAAATTCTATCACATTTGTTCAATTTACGTCGTTCCTATTTCAGATAGCGTATTGGGCTATGCGGCATCTCAAAGCGCATGAAATGACGAGTAAAATGCACTGTTAAACTTCTAGGGTAGGGCAAACAGAGACCCGATTAGATCATTTTATATTACGGTTAATATAAGAATTCAGCGTAACTCTGACACATTTGTTCAACTTACGTAGCTCCTATTTCAGATAGCGTACTGGGCTAGGCGGCATCTTAAAGCGCGTGGAATGGCGGGTAAAATGCACTATTAAACTTCTATGATAGGGCAATCAGAGACCCGATTAGATCATTTTATGTTTTGGTTAATATAAGAATTCAGAGAAATTCTATCACATTTGTTCAATTTACGTCGCTCCTATTTCAGATAGCGTATTGGGGTAAGCTGCATCTCAAAGCGCAAGACATGGCGAGTAAAATGCACTACCAAACTTCTATGGTAGGCAAACAGAGACCCGATTAGATCATTTTATATTACGGTTAATATAAGAATTCAGCGTAATTCTGTCACATTTGTTCAACATACGTAGCTCCTATTTCAGATAGCGTACTGGGCTAGGCGGCAACTTAAAGCGCGTGGAATGTCGAGTAAAATACACTATCAAACTTCTGTGATAGGGCAATCAGAGACCCGATTAGATCATTTTATATTTTGGTTAATATAAGAATTCAGCGAAATTCTATCACATTTGTTCAATTTACGTCACTCCTATTTCAGATAGCGTATTGGGCTAAGCGGCATCTCAAAGCGCATGAAATGGCGAGTAAAATGCACTATTAAGCTTCTAGGGTAGGGCAATCAGAGACCCGACTAGATCATTTTGTATTATGGTTAATTTAAGAATTCAGCAAAATTCTATCACATTTCTTCAGTTTACGTCGCTCCTATTTCAGATAGCGTACTGGGCTAGGCGGCATCTTAAACCGCATGGAATGGCGAGTAAAATTCACTATTAAACTTCTATGATAGGGCAATCAGAGACCCCATTAGATCATTTTATATTTTGCTTAATATAAGAATTCAGCGAAATTCTATCACATTTGTTCAATTTACGTCGCTCCTATTTCAGATAGCTTATTGGGCTAAGCGGCATCTCAAAGCGCATGAAATGACGAGTGAAATGCACTATTAAACTTCTACGGTCGGGCAAACAGAGACCCGTTTAGATCATTTTACATTAAGGTTAATATAAGAATTCAGGGAAATTCTATCACATTTGTTCAACATACGTCGCTCCTATTTCAGATAGCGTACTGGGCTAGGCGGCATCTTAAAGCGCGTGGAATGGCGAGTAAAATGCACTATTAAACTTCTATGATAGGGCAATCAGAGACCCGATTAGATCATTTTATATTTTGGTTAATATAAGAATTCAGCGAAATTCTATCACATTTGTTCAATTTGCGTCGCTCCTATTTCAGATAGCTTATTGGGCTAAGCGGCACCTCAAAGCGCATGAAATGGCGAGTGAAATGCACTATTAATCTTCTAGGGTAGGGCAATCAGAGACCCCATTAGATCATTTTATATTATGGTTAATTTAAGAATTCAGCGAAATTCTATCACATTTGTTCAATTTACGTCGCTCCTATTTCAGATAGCGTATTGGGCTAAGCGGCATCCCAAAGCGCATGAAATGGCGAGTAAAATGCACTATTAAACTTCTAGGGTAAGGCAAACAGAGACCCGATTAGATCATTTTATATTATGGTTAATTTAAGAATTCAGCAAAATTCTATCACACTTGTTCAATTTACGTCGCTCCTATTGCAGATAGCGTATTGGGCTAAGCGGCATCTCAAAGCGCATGAAATGGCGAGTAAAATGCACTGTTAAACTTCTAGGATAGGGCAAACAGAGACCCGATTAGATCATTTTATATTACGGTTAATATAAGAATTCAGCGAAATTCTATTACATTTGTTTAATTTACGTCGCTCCTATTTCAGATAGCGTATTGGGCTAAGCGGCATCTCAAAGCGCATGAAATGGCGAGTAAAATGCACTATTATACTTCTAGTGTAGGGCAATCAGAGACCCGATTAGATCATTTTATATTATGCTTAGTTTAAGAATTCAGCAAAATTCTATCACATTTGTTCAATTTACGTAGTTCCTATTTCAGATAGCATACTGGGCTAGGCGGTATCTTAAAGCGCGCGGAATGGCGAGTAAAATGCACTATTAAACTTCTATGATAGGGCAATCAGAGACCCGATTAGATCATTTTATATTTTGGTTAATATAATAATTCAGCGAAATTCTATCACATTTGTTCAATTTACGTCGCTCCTATGTCAGATAGCGTACTGGGCTAGGCGGCATCTTAAAGCGGGTGGAAGGGTGAGTAAAATGCACTACTAAACTTCTAGGGTAGGGCAAACAGAGACTCGATTAGATCATTTTATATTATGGTTAATTTAAGAATTCAGAAAAATTCTATCACATATGTTCAATGTACGTCGCTCCTATTTCAGATAGCGTACTGGGCTAGGCGGCATCTTAAAGCGGGTGGAAGGGTGAGTAAAATGCACTACTAATCTTCCATGATAGGGCAATCAGAGACCCGATTAGATCATTTTATATTTTGTTTTATATAAGATTTCAGGGAAATTCTATCACATTTGTTCAATTTACGTCGCTCCTATTTCAGATAGCATATTGGGCTAAGCGGCACCTCAAAGCGCATGAAATGGCGAGTGAAATGCAATATTAAACTTCCAGGGTAGGGCAAACAGAGACCCGATTAGATCATTTTATATTATGGTCAATTTAAGAATTCAGCATAATTCTTTCTCATTTCTTCAATTTACGTGGCTCCTATTTCAGATAGCTTATTGGGCTTAGCGGCATCTCAAAGCGCATGAAGTGACGAGTGAAATGCACTATTAAACTTCTAGGGTAGGGCAAACAGAGACCCGATTAGCTCATTTTATATTATGGTTAATTTAAGAATTCAGCGAAATTCGATTACATTTGTTCAATTTACGTCGCTCCTATTTCAGATAGCGTATTGGGCTAAGTGGCATCTGATGGCGCATGAAATGGCGAGTAAAATGCACTATTAAAGTTCTAGGGTAGGGCAAACAGAGACCCGACTAGATCATTTTATATTATGGTTAATTTAAGAATTAAGCAAAATTCTATCACATTTGTTCAATTCACGTCGCTCCTATTTCAGATAGCGTACTGGGCTAGGCGGCATCTTAAAGCGCGTGGAAGGGTGAGTAAAATGCACTCCTAATCTTCCATGATAGGGCAATCCGAGACCCGATTAGATCATTTTACATTTCGTTTAACATAAGATTTCAGGGACATTCTATCACATTTGTTTAATTTACGTCGCTGCTATTTCAGATAGCGTATTGGGCTAAGCGGCGTCTCAAAGCGCATGAAATGGCGAATAAAATGCACTATTAAACTTCTATGATAGGGCAATCAGAGACCTGATTAGATCATTTTATATTTTGTTTAATAAAAGAATTCAGCGAAATTCTATCACATTTGTTCAACTTACGTCGCTGATATTTCAGATAGCGTATTTGGCTATGAGGCATCGCAAAGCGCTAGAAATGGCGAGTAAAATGCACTCTTAAACTTCTATGATAGGGCAATCAGAGACCCGATTAGATCATTTTACATTTTGTTTAATATAAGATTTCAGGGACATTCTATCACATTTGTTTAATTTACGTCGCTGCTATTTCAGATAGCGTATTGGGCTAAGCGGCATCTCAAAGCGCATGAAATGACGAATAAAATGCACAATTAAGCTTCTACGCTAGGGCGAACAGAGACCCGATTAGATCATTTTACGTTATGGTTAATAAAAGAATTCAGCGAAATTCTATCACATTTGTTCAATTTGCGTCGCTCCTATTTCAGATAGCGTACTGGGCTAAGCGGCATCACAAAGCGCAAGAAATGGCGAGTAAAATGCACTATTAAACTTCTAGGGTAGGGCGAACAAAGACCCGATTAGATCATTTTACATTGAGGTTAATATAAGAATTCAGCGAAATTCCATCACATTTGTTCAATTTACGTCGCTCCTATTTCAGATAGCGTATTGGGCTATGCGGCATCTCAAAGCGCATGAAATGGCGAGTAAAATGCACTATTAAACTTCTAGGATAAGGCAAACAGAGACCCGATTAGATCATTTTATATTACGGTAAATATAAGAATTCAGCGTAATTCTGTCACATTTGTTCAACTTACGTAGTTCCTATTTCAGATAGCGTACTGGGCTAGGCGGCAACTTAAAGCGCGTGGAATGTCGAGTAAAATACACTATCAAACTTCTATGATAGGGCAATCAGAGACCCGATTAGATCATTTTATATTTTGGTTAATATAAGAATTCAGCGAAATTCTATCACATTTGTTCAATTTACGTCGCTCCTATTTCAGATAGCGTATTGGGCTAAGCGGCATCTTAAAGCGCGTGGAAGGACGAGTAAAATGCACTACTAAACTTCTATGATAGGGCAATCAGAGTCCCGTTTAGATCATTTTATATTATGTTTAATATAAGAATTCATGGAAATTCTATCACATTTGTTCAATTTACGTCGCTCCTATTTCAGATAGCGTATTGGGCTAAGCGGCATCTCAAAGCGCATGAAATGACGAGAGAAATGCACTATTAAAGTTCTTGGGTAGGGCAAACAGAGACCCGATTATATCATTTTATATTATGGTTAATTTAAGAATTCAGCAAAATTCTATCACATTTGTTCAACTTACGTAGCTCCTATTTCAGATAGCGTACTGGGCTAGGCGGCAACTTAAAGCGCGTGGAATGGCGAGTAAAATGCACTATTAAACTTCTATGATAGGGCAATCAGAGACCCGATTAGATCATTTTATATTTTGGTTAATATAAGAATTCAGCGAAATTCTATCACATTTGTTCAATTTACGTCGCTCCTATGTCAGATAGCGTATCGGGCTGAGCGGCATCTCAAAGCGCATGAAATGTCGAGTGAAATGCACTATTAATCTTCTAGGGTAGGGCAATCACAGACCCCATTAGATCATTTTATATTATGGTTAATTTAAGAATTCAGCGAAATTATATCACATTTGTTCAATTTACGTCGCTCCTATTTCAGATAGCGTATTGGGCTAAGCGGCATCTCAAAGCGCATGAAATGGCGAGTAAAATGCACTATTAAACTTCTAGGGTAAGGCAAACAGTGACCCGATTAGATCATTTTATATTACGGTTAATATAAGAATTCAGAGTAATTCTATCACATTTGTTCAACTTACGTAGCTCCTATTTCAGATAGCGTACTGGGCTAGGCGGCATCTTAAAGCGCGTGGAATGGCGGGTAAAATGCACTATTAAACTTCTATGATAGGGCAATCAGAGACCCGATTAGATCATTTTATGTTTTGGTTAATATAAGAATTCAGAGAAATTCTATCACATTTGTTCAATTTACGTCGCTCCTATTTCAGATAGCGTATTGGGGTAAGCTGCATCTCAAAGCGCAAGACATGGCGAGTAAAATGCACTACCAAACTTCTATGGTAGGCAAACAGAGACCCGATTAGATCATTTTATATTACGGTTAATATAAGAATTCAGCGTAATTCTGTCACATTTGTTCAACATACGTAGCTCCTATTTCAGATAGCGTACTGGGCTAGGCGGCAACTTAAAGCGCGTGGAATGTCGAGTAAAATACACTATCAAACTTCTGTGATAGGGCAATCAGAGACCCGATTAGATCATTTTATATTTTGGTTAATATAAGAATTCAGCGAAATTCTATCACATTTGTTCAATTTACGTCACTCCTATTTCAGATAGCGTATTGGGCTAAGCGGCATCTCAAAGCGCATGAAATGGCGAGTAAAATGCACTATTAAGCTTCTAGGGTAGGGCAATCAGAGACCCGACTAGATCATTTTGTATTATGGTTAATTTAAGAATTCAGCAAAATTCTATCACATTTCTTCAGTTTACGTCGCTCCTATTTCAGATAGCGTACTGGGCTAGGCGGCATCTTAAACCGCATGGAATGGCGAGTAAAATTCACTATTAAACTTCTATGATAGGGCAATCAGAGACCCCATTAGATCATTTTATATTTTGCTTAATATAAGAATTCAGCGAAATTCTATCACATTTGTTCAATTTACGTCGCTCCTATTTCAGATAGCTTATTGGGCTAAGCGGCATCGCAAAGCGCATGAAATGACGAGTGAAATGCACTATTAAACTTCTACGGTCGGGCAAACAGAGACCCGTTTAGATCATTTTACATTAAGGTTAATATAAGAATTCAGGGAAATTCTATCACATTTGTTCAACATACGTCGCTCCTATTTCAGATAGCGTACTGGGCTAGGCGGCATCTTAAAGCGCGTGGAATGGCGAGTAAAATGCACTATTAAACTTCTATGATAGGGCAATCAGAGACCCGATTAGATCATTTTATATTTTGGTTAATATAAGAATTCAGCGAAATTCTATCACATTTGTTCAATTTGCGTCGCTCCTATTTCAGATAGCTTATTGGGCTAAGCGGCACCTCAAAGCGCATGAAATGGCGAGTGAAATGCACTATTAATCTTCTAGGGTAGGGCAATCAGAGACCCGATTAGATCATTTTATATTATGGTTAATTTAAGAATTCAGCGAAATTCTATCACATTTGTTCAATTTACGTCGCTCCTATTTCAGATAGCGTATTGGGCTAAGCGGCATCCCAAAGCGCATGAAATGGCGAGTAAAATGCACTATTAAACTTCTAGGGTAAGGCAAACAGAGACCCGATTAGATCATTTTATATTATGGTTAATTTAAGAATTCAGCAAAATTCTATCACATTTGTTCAATTTACGTCGCTCCTATTACAGATAGCGTATTGGGCTAAGCGGCATCTCAAAGCGCATGAAATGGCGAGTAAAATGCACTGTTAAACTTCTAGGATAGGGCAAACAGAGACCCGATTAGATCATTTTATATTACGGTTAATATAAGAATTCAGCGAAATTCTATTACATTTGTTTAATTTACGTCGCTCCTATTTCAGATAGCGTATTGGGCTAAGCGGCATCTCAAAGCGCATGAAATGGCGAGTAAAATGCACTATTATACTTCTAGTGTAGGGCAATCAGAGACCCGATTAGATCATTTTATATTATGCTTAGTTTAAGAATTCAGCAAAATTCTATCACATTTGTTCAATTTACGTAGTTCCTATTTCAGATAGCATACTGGGCTAGGCGGTATCTTAAAGCGCGCGGAATGGCGAGTAAAATGCACTATTAAACTTCTATGATAGGGCAATCAGAGACCCGATTAGATCATTTTATATTTTGGTTAATATAATAATTCAGCGAAATTCTATCACATTTGTTCAATTTACGTCGCTCCTATGTCAGATAGCGTACTGGGCTAGGCGGCATCTTAAAGCGGGTGGAAGGGTGAGTAAAATGCACTACTAAACTTCTAGGGTAGGGCAAACAGAGACTCGATTAGATCATTTTATATTATGGTTAATTTAAGAATTCAGAAAAATTCTATCACATATGTTCAATGTACGTCGCTCCTATTTCAGATAGCGTACTGGGCTAGGCGGCATCTTAAAGCGGGTGGAAGGGTGAGTAAAATGCACTACTAATCTTCCATGATAGGGCAATCAGAGACCCGATTAGATCATTTTATATTTTGTTTTATATAAGATTTCAGGGAAATTCTATCACATTTGTTCAATTTACGTCGCTCCTATTTCAGATAGCATATTGGGCTAAGCGGCACCTCAAAGCGCATGAAATGGCGAGTGAAATGCAATATTAAACTTCCAGGGTAGGGCAAACAGAGACCCGATTAGATCATTTTATATTATGGTCAATTTAAGAATTCAGCATAATTCTTTCTCATTTCTTCAATTTACGTGGCTCCTATTTCAGATAGCTTATTGGGCTTAGCGGCATCTCAAAGCGCATGAAGTGACGAGTGAAATGCACTATTAAACTTCTAGGGTAGGGCAAACAGAGACCCGATTAGCTCATTTTATATTATGGTTAATTTAAGAATTCAGCGAAATTCGATTACATTTGTTCAATTTACGTCGCTCCTATTTCAGATAGCGTATTGGGCTAAGTGGCATCTGATGGCGCATGAAATGGCGAGTAAAATGCACTATTAAAGTTCTAGGGTAGGGCAAACAGAGACCCGACTAGATCATTTTATATTATGGTTAATTTAAGAATTAAGCAAAATTCTATCACATTTGTTCAATTCACGTCGCTCCTATTTCAGATAGCGTACTGGGCTAGGCGGCATCTTAAAGCGCGTGGAAGGGTGAGTAAAATGCACTACTAATCTTCCATGATAGGGCAATCAGAGACCCGATTAGATCATTTTACATTTTGTTTAACATAAGATTTCAGGGACATTCTATCACATTTGTTTAATTTACGTCGCTGCTATTTCAGATAGCGTATTGGGCTAAGCGGCATCTCAAAGCGCATGAAATGGCGAATAAAATGCACTATTAAACTTCTATGATAGGGCAATCAGAGACCTGATTAGATCATTTTATATTTTGTTTAATAAAAGAATTCAGCGAAATTCTATCACATTTGTTCAACTTACGTCGCTGATATTTCAGATAGCGTATTTGGCTATGAGGCATCGCAAAGCGCTAGAAATGGCGAGTAAAATGCACTCTTAAACTTCTATGATAGGGCAATCAGAGACCCGATTAGATCATTTTACATTTTGTTTAATATAAGATTTCAGGGACATTCTATCACATTTGTTTAATTTACGTCGCTGCTATTTCAGATAGCGTATTGGGCTAAGCGGCATCTCAAAGCGCATGAAATGACGAATAAAATGCACAATTAAGCTTCTACGCTAGGGCGAACAGAGACCCGATTAGATCATTTTACGTTATGGTTAATAAAAGAATTCAGCGAAATTCTATCACATTTGTTCAATTTACGTCGCTCCTATTTCAGATAGCGTACTGGGCTAAGCGGCATCACAAAGCGCAAGAAATGGCGAGTAAAATGCACTATTAAACTTCTAGGGTAGGGCGAACAGAGACCCGATTAGATCATTTTACATTGAGGTTAATATAAGAATTCAGCGAAATTCCATCACATTTGTTCAATTTACGTCGCTCCTATTTCAGATAGCGTATTGGGCTATGCGGCATCTCAAAGCGCATGAAATGGCGAGTAAAATGCACTATTAAACTTCTAGGATAAGGCAAACAGAGACCCGATTAGATCATTTTATATTACGGTAAATATAAGAATTCAGCGTAATTCTGTCACATTTGTTCAACTTACGTAGTTCCTATTTCAGATAGCGTACTGGGCTAGGCGGCAACTTAAAGCGCGTGGAATGTCGAGTAAAATACACTATCAAACTTCTATGATAGGGCAATCAGAGACCCGATTAGATCATTTTATATTTTGGTTAATATAAGAATTCAGCGAAATTCTATCACATTTGTTCAATTTACGTCGCTCCTATTTCAGATAGCGTATTGGGCTAAGCGGCATCTTAAAGCGCGTGGAAGGACGAGTAAAATGCACTACTAAACTTCTATGATAGGGCAATCAGAGTCCCGTTTAGATCATTTTATATTATGTTTAATATAAGAATTCATGGAAATTCTATCACATTTGTTCAATTTACGTCGCTCCTATTTCAGATAGCGTATTGGGCTAAGCGGCATCTCAAAGCGCATGAAATGACGAGAGAAATGCACTATTAAAGTTCTTGGGTAGGGCAAACAGAGACCCGATTATATCATTTTATATTATGGTTAATTTAAGAATTCAGCAAAATTCTATCACATTTGTTCAACTTACGTAGCTCCTATTTCAGATAGCGTACTGGGCTAGGCGGCAACTTAAAGCGCGTGGAATGGCGAGTAAAATGCACTATTAAACTTCTATGATAGGGCAATCAGAGACCCGATTAGATCATTTTATATTTTGGTTAATATAAGAATTCAGCGAAATTCTATCACATTTGTTCAATTTACGTCGCTCCTATGTCAGATAGCGTATCGGGCTGAGCGGCATCTCAAAGCGCATGAAATGTCGAGTGAAATGCACTATTAATCTTCTAGGGTAGGGCAATCACAGACCCCATTAGATCATTTTATATTATGGTTAATTTAAGAATTCAGCGAAATTATATCACATTTGTTCAATTTACGTCGCTCCTATTTCAGATAGCGTATTGGGCTAAGCGGCATCTCAAAGCGCATGAAATGGCGAGTAAAATGCACTATTAAACTTCTAGGGTAAGGCAAACAGTGACCCGATTAGATCATTTTATATTACGGTTAATATAAGAATTCAGAGTAATTCTATCACATTTGTTCAACTTACGTAGCTCCTATTTCAGATAGCGTACTGGGCTAGGCGGCATCTTAAAGCGCGTGGAATGGCGGGTAAAATGCACTATTAAACTTCTATGATAGGGCAATCAGAGACCCGATTAGATCATTTTATGTTTTGGTTAATATAAGAATTCAGAGAAATTCTATCACATTTGTTCAATTTACGTCGCTCCTATTTCAGATAGCGTATTGGGGTAAGCTGCATCTCAAAGCGCAAGACATGGCGAGTAAAATGCACTACCAAACTTCTATGGTAGGCAAACAGAGACCCGATTAGATCATTTTATATTACGGTTAATATAAGAATTCAGCGTAATTCTGTCACATTTGTTCAACATACGTAGCTCCTATTTCAGATAGCGTACTGGGCTAGGCGGCAACTTAAAGCGCGTGGAATGTCGAGTAAAATACACTATCAAACTTCTGCGATAGGGCAATCAGAGACCCGATTAGATCATTTTATATTTTGGTTAATATAAGAATTCAGCGAAATTCTATCACATTTGTTCAATTTACGTCACTCCTATTTCAGATAGCGTATTGGGCTAAGCGGCATCTCAAAGCGCATGAAATGGCGAGTAAAATGCACTATTAAGCTTCTAGGGTAGGGCAATCAGAGACCCGACTAGATCATTTTGTATTATGGTTAATTTAAGAATTCAGCAAAATTCTATCACATTTCTTCAGTTTACGTCGCTCCTATTTCAGATAGCGTACTGGGCTAGGCGGCATCTTAAACCGCATGGAATGGCGAGTAAAATTCACTATTAAACTTCTATGATAGGGCAATCAGAGACCCCATTAGATCATTTTATATTTTGCTTAATATAAGAATTCAGCGAAATTCTATCACATTTGTTCAATTTACGTCGCTCCTATTTCAGATAGCTTATTGGGCTAAGCGGCATCGCAAAGCGCATGAAATGACGAGTGAAATGCACTATTAAACTTCTACGGTCGGGCAAACAGAGACCCGTTTAGATCATTTTACATTAAGGTTAATATAAGAATTCAGGGAAATTCTATCACATTTGTTCAACATACGTCGCTCCTATTTCAGATAGCGTACTGGGCTAGGCGGCATCTTAAAGCGCGTGGAATGGCGAGTAAAATGCACTATTAAACTTCTATGATAGGGCAATCAGAGACCCGATTAGATCATTTTATATTTTGGTTAATATAAGAATTCAGCGAAATTCTATCACATTTGTTCAATTTGCGTCGCTCCTATTTCAGATAGCTTATTGGGCTAAGCGGCACCTCAAAGCGCATGAAATGGCGAGTGAAATGCACTATTAATCTTCTAGGGTAGGGCAATCAGAGACCCCATTAGATCATTTTATATTATGGTTAATTTAAGAATTCAGCGAAATTCTATCACATTTGTTCAATTTACGTCGCTCCTATTTCAGATAGCGTATTGGGCTAAGCGGCATCTCAAAGCGCATGAAATGGCGAGTAAAATGCACTATTAAACTTCTAGGGTAAGGCAAACAGAGACCCGATTAGATCATTTTATATTATGGTTAATTTAAGAATTCAGCAAAATTCTATCACACTTGTTCAATTTACGTCGCTCCTATTTCAGATAGCGTATTGGGCTAAGCGGCATCTCAAAGCGCATGAAATGGCGAGTAAAATGCACTGTTAAACTTCTAGGATAGGGCAAACAGAGACCCGATTAGATCATTTTATATTACGGTTAATATAAGAATTCAGCGAAATTCTATTACATTTGTTTAATTTACGTCGCTCCTATTTCAGATAGCGTATTGGGCTAAGCGGCATCTCAAAGCGCATGAAATGGCGAGTAAAATGCACTATTATACTTCTAGTGTAGGGCAATCAGAGACCCGATTAGATCATTTTATATTATGCTTAGTTTAAGAATTCAGCAAAATTCTATCACATTTGTTCAATTTACGTAGTTCCTATTTCAGATAGCATACTGGGCTAGGCGGTATCTTAAAGCGCGCGGAATGGCGAGTAAAATGCACTATTAAACTTCTATGATAGGGCAATCAGAGACCCGATTAGATCATTTTATATTTTGGTTAATATAAGAATTCAGCGAAATTCTATCACATTTGTTCAATTTACGTCGCTCCTATTGCAGATAGCGTATTGGGCTAAGCGGCATCTTAAAGCGCGTGGAAGGGCGAGTAAAATGCACTACTAAACTTCTATGATAGGGCAATCAGAGTCCCGTTTAGATCATTTTATATTATGTTTAATATAAGAATTCATGGAAATTCTATTACATTTGTTCAATTTACGTCGCTCCTATTTCAGATAGCGTATTGGGCTAAGCGGCATCTCAAAGCGCATGAAATGACGAGAGAAATGCACTATTAAAGTTCTTGGGTAGGGCAAACAGAGACCCGATTATATCATTTTATATTATGGTTAATTTAAGAATTCAGCAAAATTCTATCACATTTGTTCAACTTACGTAGCTCCTATTTCAGATAGCGTACTGGGCTAGGCGGCAACTTAAAGCGCGTGGAATGGCGAGTAAAATGCACTATTAAACTTCTATGATAGGGCAATCAGAGACCCGATTAGATTATTTTATATTTTGGTTAATATAAGAATTCAGCGAAATTCTATCACATTTGTTCAATTTACGTCGCTCCTATGTCAGATAGCGTATCGGGCTGAGCGGCATCTCAAAGCGCATGAAATGTCGAGTGAAATGCACTATTAATCTTCTAGGGTAGGGCAATCACAGACCCCATTAGATCATTTTATATTATGGTTAATTTAAGAATTCAGCGAAATTATATCACATTTGTTCAATTTACGTCGCTCCTATTTCAGATAGCGTATTGGGCTAAGCGGCATCTCAAAGCGCATGAAATGGCGAGTAAAATGCACTATTAAACTTCTAGGGTAAGGCAAACAGTGACCCGATTAGATCATTTTATATTACGGTTAATATAAGAATTCAGAGTAATTCTATCACATTTGTTCAAATTACGTCGCCCCTATTTCAGATAGCGTATTGGGCTAAGCGGCATCTCAAAGCGCATGAAATGGCGAGTGAAATGCACTATTAATCTTCTAGGGTAGGACAATCAGAGACCCCATTAGATCATTTTATATTATGGTTAATTTAAGAATTCAGCGAAATTCTATCACATTTGTTCAATTTACGTCGCTCCTATGTCAGATAGCGTATTGGGCTATGCGGCATCTCGAAGCGCATGAAATGACGAGTAAAATGCACTGTTAAACTTCTAGGGTAGGGCAATCAGAGACCCGATTCGATCATTTTACATTATGGTTAATATAAGAATTCAGCAAAATTCTATCACATTTGTTCAATTTACGTCGCTCCTATTTCAGATAGCGTACTGGGATAAGCGGCATCTCAAAGCGCAAGAAATGGCGAGTAAAATGCACGATTAAACTTCTAGGGCAGGGCAAACAGAGACCCGATTAGATCATTTTATATTACGGTTAATATACGAATTCAGCGAAATTCTATCACATTTGTTCAATTTACGTCGCTCCTATTTCAGATAGCGTACTGGGCTAGGCGGCATCTTAAAGCGCGTGGAATGGCGAGTAAAATGCACTTTTAAACTTCTATGATAGGGCAATCATAGACCCGATTAGATCATTTTATATTTTGGTTAATATAAGAATTCAGCGAGATTCTCTCACATTTTTTCAATTTACGTCGCTGATATTTCAGATAGCGTATTGGGCTAAGCGGCATCTCAAAGCGCAAGAAATGGCGAGTAAAATGAACTATTAAACTTCTAGGGTAAGGCAATCAGAGACCCGATTCGATCATTTTACATTATGGTTAATATAAGAATTCAGCAAAATTCTATCACATTTGTTCAATTTACGTCGCTCCTATTTCAGATAGCGTACTGGGCTAAGCGGCATCTCAAAGCGCAAGAAATGGCGAGTAAAATGCACGATTAAACTTCTAGGGCAGGGCAAACAGAGACCCGATTAGATCATTTTATATTACGGTTAATATAAGAATTCAGCGTAATTCTGTCACATTTGTTCAACTTACGTAGCTCCTATTTCAGATAGCGTACTGGGCTAGGCGGCAACTTAAAGCGCGTGGAATGGCGAGTAAAATGCACTATTAAACTTCTATGATAGGGCAATCAGAGACCCGATTAGATCATTTTATATTTTGGTTAATATAAGAATTCAGCGAAATTCTATCACATTTGTTCAATTTACGTCGCTCCTATGTCAGATAGCGTCTTGGGCTATGCGGCATCTCGAAGCGCATGAAATGACGAGTAAAATGCACTGTTAAACTTCTAGGGTAGGGCAAACAGAGACCCGATTAGATCATTTTATATTTTGGTTAATAAAAGAATTCAGCGAAATTCTATCACATTTGCTCAATTTACGTCGCTCCTATTACAGATAGCTTATTGTGCTTAGCGGCATCTCAAAGAGCATGAAGTGACGAGTGAAATGCACTATTAAACTTCTAGGGTAGGGCAAACAGAGACCCGATTAGATCATTTTATATTATGGTTAATTTAAGAAATCAGCAAGATTCTATCACATTTGTTCAATTTACGTCGCTCCTATTTCAGATAGCGTACTGGGCTAGGCGGCATCCTAAAGCGCGTGGAATGCCGAGTAAAATGCACTATTAAACTTCTATGCTAGGGCAATCAGAGACCCGATTAGATCATTTTATATTTTGTTTAATATAAGATTTCAGGGAAATTCTACCACATTTGTTCAATTTACGTCGCTCCTATTTCAGATAGCGTACTGGGCTAGGCGGCATCTTAAAGCGCGTGGAAAGGGGACTAAAATGCACTATTAAACTTCTATGATAGGGCAATCAGAGACCCGATTAGATCATTTTATATTACGGTTAATATAAGAATTCAGCGAAATTCTATCACATTTGTTCAATTTACGGCGCTCCTATTTCAGATAGCTTATTGGGCTAAGCGGCATCGCAAAGCGCATGATATGACGAGTGAAATGCACTATTAAACTTCTAGGGTAGGGCAAACAGAGACCCGATTAGATCATTTTATATTTTGGTTAATATAAGAATTCAGCGAAATTCTATCACATTTGTTCAATTTACGTCGCTCCTATGTCAGATAGCGTCTTGGGCTAAGCGGCATCTCAAAGCGCATGAAATGGCGAGTGAAATGCACTATTAATCTTCTAGGGTAGGACAATCAGAGACCCCATTAGATCATTTTATATTATGGTTAATTTAAGAATTCAGCGAAATTCTATCACATTTGTTCAATTTACGTCGCTCCTATGTCAGATAGTGTCTTGGGCTATGCGGCATCTCGAAGCGCATGAAATGACGAGTAAAATGCACTGTTAAACTTCTAGGGTAGGGCAAACAGAGACCCGATTAGATCACTTTATATTACGGTTAATATAAGAATTCAGCGCAATTCTATCACATTTGTTCAATTTACGTCGCTCCTATTTCAGATAGCGTACTGGGCTAGGCGGCATCTTAAAGCGCGTGGAATGGCGAGTAAAATGCACTTTTAAACTTCTATGATAGGGCAATCATAGACCCGATTAGATCATTTTATATTTTGGTTAATATAAGAATTCAGCGAGATTCTCTCACATTTTTTCAATTTACGTCGCTGATATTTCAGATAGCGTATTGGGCTAAGCGGCATCTCAAAGCGCAAGAAATGGCGAGTAAAATGAACTATTAAACTTCTAGGGTAGGGCAATCAGAGACCCGATTCGATCATTTTACATTATGGTTAATATAAGAATTCAGCAAAATTCTATCACATTTGTTCAATTTACGTCGCTCCTATTTCAGATAGCGTACTGGGCTAAGCGGCATCTCAAAGCGCAAGAAATGGCGAGTAAAATGCACGATTAAACTTCTAGGGCAGGGCAAACAGAGACCCGATTAGATCATTTTATATTACGGTTAATATAAGAATTCAGCGTAATTCTGTCACATTTGTTCAACTTACGTAGCTCCTATTTCAGATAGCGTACTGGGCTAGGCGGCAACTTAAAGCGCGTGGAATGGCGAGTAAAATGCACTATTAAACTTCTATGATAGGGCAATCAGAGACCCGATTAGATCATTTTATATTTTGGTTAATATAAGAATTCAGCGAAATTCTATCACATTTGTTCAATTTACGTCGCTCCTATGTCAGATAGCGTCTTGGGCTATGCGGCATCTCGAAGCGCATGAAATGACGAGTAAAATGCACTGTTAAACTTCTAGGGTAGGGCAAACAGAGACCCGATTAGATCATTTTATATTTTGGTTAATAAAAGAATTCAGCGAAATTCTATCACATTTGCTCAATTTACGTCGCTCCTATTACAGATAGCTTATTGTGCTTAGCGGCATCTCAAAGAGCATGAAGTGACGAGTGAAATGCACTATTAAACTTCTAGGGTAGGGCAAACAGAGACCCGATTAGATCATTTTATATTATGGTTAATTTAAGAAATCAGCAAGATTCTATCACATTTGTTCAATTTACGTCGCTCCTATTTCAGATAGCGTACTGGGCTAGGCGGCATCCTAAAGCGCGCGGAATGGCGAGTAAAATGCACTATTAAACTTCTATGCTAGGGCAATCAGAGACCCGATTAGATCATTTTATATTTTGTTTAATATAAGATTTCAGGGAAATTCTACCACATTTGTTCAATTTACGTCGCTCCTATTTCAGATAGCGTACTGGGCTAGGCGGCATCTTAAAGCGCGTGGAAAGGGGACTAAAATGCACTATTAAACTTCTATGATAGGGCAATCAGAGACCCGATTAGATCATTTTATATTACGGTTAATATAAGAATTCAGCGAAATTCTATCACATTTGTTCAATTTACGGCGCTCCTATTTCAGATAGCTTATTGGGCTAAGCGGCATCGCAAAGCGCATGATATGACGAGTGAAATGCACTATTAAACTTCTAGGGTAGGGCAAACAGAGACCCGATTAGATCATTTTATATTTTGGTTAATATAATAATTCAGCGAAATTCTATCGCATTTGTTCAATTTACGTCGCTCCTATGTCAGATAGCGTCTTGGGCTAAGCGGCATCTCGAAGCGCATGAAATGACGAGTAAAATGCACTGTTAAACTTCTAGGGTAGGACAATCAGAGACCCCATTAGATCATTTTATATTATGGTTAATTTAAGAATTCAGCGAAATTCTATCACATTTGTTCAATTTACGTCGCTCCTATGTCAGATAGCGTCTTGGGCTATGCGGCATCTCGAAGCGCATGAAATGACGAGTAAAATGCACTGTTAAACTTCTAGGGTAGGGCAAACAGAGACCCGATTAGATCACTTTATATTACGGTTAATATAAGAATTCAGCGCAATTCTATCACATTTGTTCAATTTACGTCGCTCCTATTTCAGATAGCGTACTGGGCTAGGGGGCATCTTAAAGCGCGTGGAATAGCGAGTACAATGCACTATTAAACTTCTAGGGTAGGGCAAACAGAGACCCGATTAGATCATTTTATATTTTGGTTAATATAAGAATTCAGCGAAATTCTATCACATTTGTTCAATTTACGTCGCTCCTATGTCAGATAGCGTCTTGGGCTAAGCGGCATCTCAAAGCGCATGAAATGGCGAGTGAAATGCACTATTAATCTTCTAGGGTAGGGCAATCAGAGACCCCATTAGATCATTTTATATTATGGTTAATTTAAGAATTCAGCGAAATTCTATCACATTTGTTCAATTTACGTCGCTCCTATGTCAGATAGCGTATTGGGCTATGCGGCATCTCGAAGCGCATGAAATGACGAGTAAAATGCACTGTTAAACTTCTAGGGTAGGGCAAACAGAGACCCGATTAGATCATTTTATATTACGGTTAATATAAGAATTCAGCGAAATTCTATCACATTTGTTCAATTTACGTCGCTCCTATTTCAGATAGCGTACTGGGCTAGGCGGCATCTCAAAGCGCAAGAAATGGCGAGTAAAATGCACTATTAAACTTCTAGGGCAGGGCAAACAGAGACCCGATTAGATCATTTTATATTACGGTTAATATAAGAATGCAGCGTAATTCTGTCACATTTGTTCAACTTACGTAGCTCCTATTTCAGATAGCGTACTGGGCTAGGCGGCAACTTAAAGCGCGTGGAATGTCGAGTAAAATGCACTATTAAACTTCTATGATAGGGCAATCAGAGACCCGATTAGATCATTTTATATTTTGGTTAATATAAGAATTCAGCGAAATTCTATCACATTTGTTCAATTTACGTCGCTCCTATGTCAGATAGCGTATTGGGCTAAGCGGCATCTCAAAGCGCATGAAATGGCGAGTGAAATGCACTGTTAATCTTCTAGGGTAGGGCAATCAGAGATCCCATTAGATCATTTTATATTATGGTTAATTTAAGAATTCAGCGAAATTCTCTCACATTTGTTCAATTTACGTCGCTGATATTTCAGATAGCGTATTGGGCTAAGCGGCATCTCAAAGCGCATGAAATGACGAGTCAAATGCACTATTAAACTTCTAGGGTAGGGCAAACAGAGACCCCATCACATCATTTTATATTATGGTTAATTTAAGAATTCAGCGAAATTCTATCACATTTGTTCAATTTACGTCGCTCCTATTTCAGATAGCGTATTGGGCTAAGCGGCATCTCAAAGCGCATGAAATGGCGAGTAAAATGCACTGTTAAACTTCTAGGGTAGGGCAAACAGAGCCCCGATCAGATCATTTTATATTATGGTCAATTTAAGAATTCAGCATAATTCTTTCTCATTTCTTCAATTTACGTGGCTCCTATTTCAGATAGCTTATTGGGCTTAGCGGCATCTCAGAGCGCATGAAGTGACGAGTGAAATGCACTATTAAAGTTCTAGGGTAGGGCAAACAGAGACCCGATTAGATCATTTTATATTATGGTTAATTTAAGAATTAAGCAAAATTCTATCACATTTGTTCAATTCACGTCGCTCCTATTTCAGATAGCGTACTGGGCTAGGCGGCATCCTAAAGCGCGCGGAATGGCGAGTAAAATGCACTATTAAACTTCTATGCTAGGGCAATCAGAGACCCGATTAGATCATTTTATATTTTGTTTAATATAAGATTTCAGGGAAATTCTACCACATTTGTTCAATTTACGTCGCTGATATTTCAGACAACGTATTGGACTAAGCGGCATCTCAAAGCGCAAGACATGTCGAGTAAAATGCACTATTAAAATTCTAGGGTAGGGCAAACAGAGACCCGATAAGATCATTTTATATTATGGTTAATTTCAGAATTCAGCGAAATTCTCTCACATTTGTTCAATTTACGTCGCTGATATTTCAGATAGCGTATTGGGCTAAGCGGCAACTCAAAGCGCGAGAAATGGCGAGTAAAATGCACTATTAAACTTCTAGGGTAGGGCAAACAGAGACCCGAATAGATCATTTTATATTTTGGTTAATATAAGAATTCAGCGAAATTCTATCACATTTGTTCAATTTACGTCGCTCCTATTTCAGATAGCGTATTGGGCTAAGCGGCATCTCTAAGCGCATGAAATGACGAATAAAATGCACAATTAAGCTTCTACGGTAGGGCGAACAGAGACCCGATTAGATCATTTTACGTTATGGTTAATAAAAGAATTCAGCGAAATTCTATCACATTTGATCAATTTACGTCGCTCCTATTTCAGATAGCGTACTGGGCTAAGCGGCATCTCAAAGCGCAAGAAATGGCGAGTAAAATGCACTATTAAACTTCTAGGGTAGGGCAAACAGAGACCCGATTAGATCATTTTATATTACGGTTAATATAAGAATTCAGCGTAATTCTATCACATTTGTTGAACTTACGTCGCTCCTATTTCAGATAGCGTACTGGGCAAGGCGGTATCTCAAAGCGCGTGGAAGGGCGAGTAAAATTCACTACTAAACTTCTATGATAGGGCAATCAGAGACCCCATTAGATCATTTTATATTATGGTTAATTTAAGAATTCAGCGAAATTCTATCACATTTGTTGAATTTACGTCGCTCCTATGTCAGATAGCGTATTGGGCTAAGCGGCATCTCAAAGCGCATGAAATGACGAGTGAAATGCACTATTAAACTTCTAGGGTAGGGCGAACAAAGACCCGATTAGATCATTTTACATTGAGGTTAATATAAGAATTCAGCGAAATTCCATCACATTTGTTCAATTTACGTCGCTCCTATTTCAGATAGCGTATTGGGCTAAGCGGCATCTCAAAGCGCATGAAATGACGAGAGAAATGTACTATTAAAGTTCTTGGGTAGGGCAAACAGAGACCCGATTATATCATTTTATATTATGGTTAATTTAAGAATTCAGCCAAATTCTATCACATTTGTTCAACTTACGTAGCTCCTATTTCAGATAGCGTACTGGGCTAGCCGGCAACTTAAAGCGCGTGGAATGGCGAGTAAAATGCACTATTAAACTTCTATGATAGGGCAATCAGAGACCCGATTAGATCATTTTATATTTTGGTTAATATAAGAATTCAGCGAAATTCTATCACATTTGTTCACTTTACGTCGCTCCTATGTCAGATAGCGTATCGGGCTGAGCGGCATCTCAAAGCGCATGAAATGTCGAGTGAAATGCACTATTAATCTTCTAGGGTAGGGCAATCACAGACCCCATTAGATCATTTTATATTATGGTTAATTTAAGAATTCAGCGAAATTATATCACATTTGTTCAATTTACGTCGCTCCTATTTCAGATAGCGTATTGGGCTAAGCGGCATCTCAAAGCGCATGAAATGGCGAGTAAAATGCACTATTAAACTTCTAGGGTAAGGCAAACAGTGACCCGATTAGATCATTTTATATTACGGTTAATATAAGAATTCAGAGTAATTCTATCACATTTGTTCAACTTACGTCGCCCCTATTTCAGATAGCGTATTGGGCTAAGCGGCATCTCAAAGCGCATGAAATGGCGAGTCAAATGCACTACTAAACTTCAATGATAGGGAAATCAGAGACCCGATTAGATCATTTTATATTTTGGTTAATATAAGAATTCAGCAAAATTCTATCACATTTGTTCAATTTGCGTCGCTCCTATTTCAGATAGCTTATTGGGCTAAGCGGCATCGCAAAGCGCATGAAATGACGAGTGAAATGCACTATTAAACTTCTATGATAGGGCAAACAGAGACCCGATTAGATCATTTTATATTTTGGTTAATATAAGAATTCAGAAAAATTCTATCACATTTGTTCAATTTACGTCGTTCCTATTTCAGATAGCGTATTGGGCTATGCGGCATCTCAAAGCGCATGAAATGACGAGTAAAATGCACTGTTAAACTTCTAGGGTAGGGCAAACAGAGACCCGATTAGATCATTTTATATTACGGTTAATATAAGAATTCAGCGTAACTCTGACACATTTGTTCAACTTACGTAGCTCCTATTTCAGATAGCGTACTGGGCTAGGCGGCATCTTAAAGCGCGTGGAATGGCGGGTAAAATGCACTATTAAACTTCTATGATAGGGCAATCAGAGACCCGATTAGATCATTTTATGTTTTGGTTAATATAAGAATTCAGAGAAATTCTATCACATTTGTTCAATTTACGTCGCTCCTATTTCAGATAGCGTATTGGGGTAAGCTGCATCTCAAAGCGCAAGACATGGCGAGTAAAATGCACTACCAAACTTCTAGGGTAGGCAAACAGAGACCCGATTAGATCATTTTATATTACGGTTAATATAAGAATTCAGCGTAATTCTGTCACATTTGTTCAACATACGTAGCTCCTATTTCAGATAGCGTACTGGGCTAGGCGGCAACTTAAAGCGCGTGGAATGTCGAGTAAAATACACTATCAAACTTCTATGATAGGGCAATCAGAGACCCGATTAGATCATTTTATATTTTGGTTAATATAAGAATTCAGCGAAATTCTATCACATTTGTTCAATTTACGTCGCTCCTATTTCAGATAGCGTATTGGGCTAAGCGGCATCTCAAAGCGCATGAAATGGCGAGTAAAATACACTATTAAGCTTCTAGGGTAGGGCAATCAGAGACCCGACTAGATCATTTTGTATTATGGTTAATTTAAGAATTCAGCAAAATTCTATCACATTTCTTCAGTTTACGTCGCTCCTATTTCAGATAGCGTACTGGGCTAGGCGGCATCTTAAACCGCATGGAATGGCGAGTAAAATTCACTATTAAACTTCTATGATAGGGCAATCAGAGACCCCATTAGATCATTTTATATTTTGCTTAATATAAGAATTCAGCGAAATTCTATCACATTTGTTCAATTTACGTCGCTCCTATTTCAGATAGCTTATTGGGCTAAGCGGCATCGCAAAGCGCATGAAATGACGAGTGAAATGCACTATTAAACTTCTACGGTCGGGCAAACAGAGACCCGTTTAGATCATTTTACATTAAGGTTAATATAAGAATTCAGGGAAATTCTATCACATTTGTTCAACATACGTCGCTCCTATTTCAGATAGCGTACTGGGCTAGGCGGCATCTTAAAGCGCGTGGAATGGCGAGTAAAATGCACTATTAAACTTCTATGATAGGGCAATCAGAGACCCGATTAGATCATTTTATATTTTGGTTAATATAAGAATTCAGCGAAATTCTATCACATTTGTTCAACTTACGTCGCTCCTATTTCAGATAGCGTATTGGGGTAAGCTGCATCTCAAAGCGCAAGACATGGCGAGTAAAATGCACTATTAAACTTCTAGGGTAGGGCAATCAGAGACCCGATTAGATCATTTTATATTATGCTTAATTTAAGAATTCAGCAAAATTCTATCACATTTGTTCAATTTACGTAGTTCCTATTTCAGATAGCATACTGGGCTAGGCGGTATCTTAAAGCGCGCGGAATGGCGAGTAAAATGCACTATTAAACTTCTATGATAGGGCAATCAGAGACCCGATTAGATCATTTTATATTTTGGTTAATATAAGAATTCAGCGAAATTCTATCAGATTTGTTCAATTTACGTCGCACCTATTTCAGATAGCGTATTGGGAGTAGCGGAATCTCAAAGCGCATGAAAGGGCGAGTAACATGCACTATTAAACTTCTAGGATATAGGCAGACAGAGACCCGATTAGATCATTTTATATTACGGTTAATATAAGAATTCAGCGTAATTCTATCACATTTGTTCAACTTACGTCGCTCCTCTTTCAGATAGCGTACTGGGCTAGGCGGCATCTTAATGCGCGTGGAATGGCGAGTAAAATGCACTATTAAACTTCTATGATAGGGCTATCAGAGACCCGATTAGATCATTTTATATTTTGGTTAATATAAGAATTCAGCGAAATTCTATCACATTTGTTCAATTTACGTCGCTCCTCTTTCAGATAGCGTACTGGGCTAGGCGGCATCTTAAAGCGGGTGGAAGGGTGAGTAAAATGCACTACTAAACTTCTAGGGTAGGGCAAACAGAGACTCGATTAGATCATTTTATATTATGGTTAATTTAAGAATTCAGCAAAATTCTATCACATATGTTCAATTTACGTCGCTCCTATTTCAGATAGCGTACTGGGCTAGGCGGCATCTTAAAGCGGGTGGAAGGGTGAGTAAAATGCACTACTAATCTTCCATGATAGGGCAATCAGAGACCCGATTAGATCATTTTATATTTTGTTTTATATAAGATTTCAGGGAAATTCTATCACATTTGTTCAATTTACGTCGCTCCTATTTCAGATAGCATATTGGGCTAAGCGGCACCTCAAAGCGCATGAAATGGCGAGTGAAATGCAATATTAAACTTCCAGGGTAGGGCAAACAGAGCCCCGATTAGATCACTTTATATTATGGTCAATTTAAGAATTCTGCATAATTCTTTCTCATTTCTTCAATTTACGTGGCTCCTATTTCAGATAGCTTATTGGGCTTAGCGGCATCTCAAAGCGCATGAAGTGACGAGTGAAATGCACTATTAAAGTTCTAGGGTAGGGCAAACAGAGACCCGATTAGATCATTTTATATTATGGTTAATTTAAGAATTAAGCAAAATTCTATCACATTTGTTCAATTCACGTCGCTCCTATTTCAGATAGCGTACTGGGCTAGGCGGCATCCTAAAGCGCGCGGAATGGCGAGTAAAATGCACTATTAAACTTCTATGCTAGGGCAATCAGAGACCCGATTAGATCATTTTATATTTTGTTTAATATAAGATTTCAGGGAAATTCTACCACATTTGTTCAATTTACGTCGCTCCTATTTCAGATAGCGTACTGGGCCAGGCGGCATCTTAAAGCGCGTGGAAAGGGGACTAAAATGCACTATTAAACTTCTATGATAGGGCAATCAGAGACCCGATTAGATCATTTTATATTACGGTTAATATAAGAATTCAGCGAAATTCTATCACATTTGTTCAATTTACGGCGCTCCTATTTCAGATAGCTTATTGGGCTAAGCGGCATCGCAAAGCGCATGATATGACGAGTGAAATGCACTATTAAACTTCTAGGGTAGGGCAAACAGAGACCCGATTAGATCATTTTATATTTTGGATAATATAAGAATTCAGCGAAATTCTATCACATTTGTTCAATTTACGTCGCTCCTATGTCAGATAGCGTCTTGGGCTAAGCGGCATCTCAAAGCGCATGAAATGGCGAGTGAAATGCACTATTAATCTTCTAGGGTAGGACAATCAGAGACCCCATTAGATCATTTTATATTATGGATAATTTAAGAATTCAGCGAAATTCTATCACATTTGTTCAATTTACGTCGCTCCTATGTCAGATAGCGTCTTGGGCTATGCGGCATCTCGAAGCGCATGAAATGACGAGTAAAATGCACTGTTAAACTTCTAGGGTAGGGCAAACAGAGACCCGATTAGATCATTTTATATTACGGTTATAATAAGAATTCAGCGCAATTCTATCACATTTGTTCAATTTACGTCGCTCCTATTTCAGATAGCGTACTGGGCTAGGGGGCATCTTAAAGCGCGTGGAATAGCGAGTACAATGCACTATTAAACTTCTAGGGTAGGGCAAACAGAGACCCGATTAGATCATTTTATATTTTGGTTAATATAAGAATTCTGCGAAATTCTATCACATTTGTTCAATTTACGTCGCTCCTATGTCAGATAGCGTCTTGGGCTAAGCGGCATCTCAAAGCGCATGAAATGGCGAGTGAAATGCACTATTAATCTTCTAGGTAGGGCAATCAGAGACCCCATTAGATCATTTTATATTATGGTTAATTTAAGAATTCAGCGAAATTCTATCACATTTGTTCAATTTACGTCGCTCCTATGTCAGATAGCGTATTGGGCTATGCGGCATCTCGAAGCGCATGAAATGACGAGTAAAATGCACTGTTCAACTTCTAGGGTAGGGCAAACAGAGAGCCGATTAGATCATTTTATATTACGGTTAATATAAGAATCAGCGAAATTCTATCACATTTGTTCAATTTACGTCGCTCCTATTTCAGATAGCGTACTGGGCTAGGCGGCATCTTAAAGCGCGTGGAATGGCGAGTAAAATGCACTTTTAAACTTCTATGATAGGGCAATCATAGACCCGATTAGATCATTTTATATTTTGGTTAATATAAGAATTCAGCGAGATTCTCTCACATTTGTTCAATTTACGTCGCTGATATTTCAGATAGCGTATTGGGCTAAGCGGCATCTCAAAGCGCAAGAAATGGCGAGTAAAATGAACTATTAAACTTCTAGGGTAGGGCAATCAGAGACCCGATTCGATCATTTTACATTATGGTTAATATAAGAATTCAGCAAAATTCTATCACATTTGTTCAATTTACGTCGCTCCTATTTCAGATAGCGTACTGGGCTAAGCGGCATCTCAAAGCGCAAGAAATGGCGAGTAAAATGCAATATTAAACTTCTAGGGCAGGGCAAACAGAGACCCGATTAGATCATTTTATATTACGGTTAATATAAGAATTCAGCGTAATTCTATCACATTTGTTGAACTTACGTCGCTCCTATTTCAGATAGCGTACTGGGCTAGGCGGCAACTTAAAGCGCGTGGAATGGCGAGTAAAATGCACTATTAAACTTCTATGATAGGGCAATCAGAGACCCGATTAGATCATTTTATATTTTGGTTAATATAAGGATTCAGCGAAATTCTATCACATTTGTTCAATTTACGTCGCTCCTATTTCAGATAGCTTATTGGGCTAAGCGGCATCGCAAAGCGCATGAAATGACGAGTGAAATGCACTATTAAACTTCTAGGGTAGGGCAAACAGAGACCCGATTAGATCATTTTATATTACGGTTAATATAAGAATTCAGCGTAATTCTGTCACATTTGTTCAACTTACGTAGCTCCTATTTCTGATAGCGTACTGGGCTAGGCGGCAACTTAAAGCGCGTGGAATGGCGAGTAGAATGCACTATTAAACTTCTATGATAGGGCAATCAGAGAACCGATTAGATCATTTTATATTTTGGTTAATATAAGAATTCAGCGAAATTCTATCACATTTGTTCAATTTACGTCGCTCCTATGTCAGATAGCGTATTGGGCTAAGCGGCATCTCAAAGCGCATGAAATGGCGAGTGAAATGCACTATTAATCTTCTAGGGTAGGGCAATCAGAGATCCCATTAGATCATTTTATATTATGGTTAATTTAAGAATTCAGCGAAATTCTCTCACATTTGTTCAATTTACGTCGCTGATATTTCAGATAGCGTATTGGGCTAAGCGGCAACTCGAAGCGCGAGAAATGGCGAGTAAAATGCACTATTAAACTTCTAGGGTAGGGCAAACAGAGACCCGATTAGATCATTTTATATTTTGGTTAATATAAGAATGCAGCGAAATTCTATCACATTTGTTCAATTTACGTCGCTCCTATTTCAGATAGCGTATTGGGCTAAGCGGCATCTCAAAGCGCATGAAATGGCGAGTAAAATTCACTATTAAACTTCTAGGGTAGGGCAAACAGAGACCCCATCACATCATTTTATATTATGGTTAATTTAAGAATTCAGCGAAATTCTATCACATTTGTTCAATTTACGTCGCTCCTATTTCAGATAGCGTATTGGGCTAAGCGGCATCTCAAAGCGCATGAAATGGCGAGTAAAATTCACTATTAAACTTCTAGGGTAGGGCAAACAGAGACCCGATTAGATCATTTTATATTATGGTTAATTTAAGAATTCAGCGAAATTCTATCACATTTGTTCAATTTACGTCGCTCCTATTGCTGATAGCGTATTGGGCTAAGCGGCATCTTAAAGCGCGTGGAATGGCGAGTAAAATTCACTATTAAACTTCTATGATAGGGCAATCAGAGACCCGATTAGATCATTTTATATTTTGGTTATATAAGAATTCAGCGAAATTCTATCACATTTGGTCAATTTACGTCGCTCCTATTTCAGATAGCTTATTGGGCTAAGCGGCATCTCAAAGCGCATGAAATGACGAGTTAAATGCACTATTAAACTTCTAGGGTAGGGCGAACAGAGACCCGATTAGATCATTTTACATTGAGGTTAATATAAGAATTCAGCGTAATTCTGTCACATTTGTTCAACTTACGTAGCTCCTATTTCAGATAGCGTACTGGGCTAGGCGGCAACTTAAAGCGCGTGGAATGGCGAGTAAAATGCACTATTAAACTTCTATGATAGGGCAATCAGAGACCCGATTAGATCATTTTATATTTTGGTTAATATAAGAATTCAGCGAAATTCTATCACATTTGTTCAATTTACGTCGCTCCTATGTCAGATAGCGTATTGGGCTAAGCGGCATCTCAAAGCGCATGAAATGGCGAGTGAAATGAACTATTAATCTTCTAGGGTAGGGCAATCAGAGATCCCATTAGATCATTTTATATTATGGTTAATTTAAGAATTCAGCGAAATTCTCTCACATTTGTTCAATTTACGTCGCTGATATTTCAGATAGCGTATTGGGCTAAGCGGCAACTCGAAGCGCGAGAAATGGCGAGTAAAATGCACTATTAAACTTCTAGGGTAGGGCAAACAGAGACCCGATTAGATCATTTTATATTTTGGTTAATATAAGAATGCAGCGAAATTCTATCACATTTGTTCAATTTACGTCGCTCCTATTTCAGATAGCGTATTGGGCTAAGCGGCATCTCAAAGCGCATGCAATGACGAATAAAATGCACAGTTAAGCTTCTACGCTAGGGCGAACAGAGACCCGATTAGATCATTTTACGTTATGGTTAATAAAAGAATTCAGCGAAATTCTATCACATTTGATCAATTTACATCGCTCCTATTTCAGATAGCGTATTGGGCTAAGCGGCATCTCAAAGCGCATGAAATGACGAGTCAAATGCACTATTAAACTTCTAGGGTAGGGCAAACAGAGACCCCATCACATCATTTTATATTATGGTTAATTTAAGAATTCAGCGAAATTCTATCACATTTGTTCAATTTACGTCGCTCCTATTTCAGATAGCGTATTGGGCTAAGCGGCATCTCAAAGCGCATGAAATGGCGAGTAAAATTCACTATTAAACTTCTAGGGTAGGGCAAACAGAGACCCGATTAGATCATTTTATATTATGGTTAATTTCAGAATTCAGCGAAATTCTCTCACATTTGTTCAATTTACGTCGCTGATATTTCAGATAGCGTATTGGGCTAAGCGGCAACTCAAAGCGCGAGAAATGGCGAGTAAAATGCACTATTAAACTTCTAGGGTAGGGCAAACAGAGACCCGATTAGATCATTTTATATTTTGGTTAATATAAGAATTCAGCGAAATTCTATCACATTTGTTCAATTTACGTCGCTCCAATTTCAGATAGCGTATTGGGCTAAGCGGCATCTCAAAGCGCATGAAATGACGAATAAAATGCACAATTAAGCTTCTACGGTAGGGCGAACAGAGACCCGATTAGATCATTTTACGTTATGGTTAATAAAAGAATTCAGCGAAATTCTATCACATTTGATCAATTTACGTCGCTCCTATTTCAGATAGCGTACTGGGCTAAGCGGCATCTCAAAGCGCAAGAAATGGCGAGTAAAATGCACTATTAAACTTCTAGGGTAGGGCAAACAGAGACCCGATTAGATCATTTTATATTACGGTTAATATAAGAATTCAGCGTAATTCTATCACATTTGTTGAACTTACGTCGCTCCTATTTCAGATAGCGTACTGGGCAAGGCGGTATCTCAAAGCGCGTGGAAGGGCGAGTAAAATTCACTACTAAACTTCTATGATAGGGCAATCAGAGACCCCATTAGATCATTTTATATTATGGTTAATTTAAGAATTCAGCGAAATTCTATCACATTTGTTGAATTTACGTCGCTCCTATGTCAGATAGCGTATTGGGCTAAGCGGCATCTCAAAGCGCATGAAATGACGAGTGAAATGCACTATTAAACTTCTAGGGTAGGGCGAACAAAGACCCGATTAGATCATTTTACATTGAGGTTAATATAAGAATTCAGCGAAATTCCATCACATTTGTTCAATTTACGTCGCTCCTATTTCAGATAGCGTATTGGGCTATGCGGCATCTCAAAGCGCATGAAATGGCGAGTAAAATGCACTATTAAACTTCTAGGATAAGGCAAACAGAGACCCGATTAGATCATTTTATATTACGGTAAATATAAGAATTCAGCGTAATTCTGTCACATTTGTTCAACTTACGTAGTTCCTATTTCAGATAGCGTACTGGGCTAGGCGGCAACTTAAAGCGCGTGGAATGTCGAGTAAAATACACTATCAAACTTCTATGATAGGGCAATCAGAGACCCGATTAGATCATTTTATATTTTGGTTAATATAAGAATTCAGCGAAATTCTATCACATTTGTTCAATTTGCGTCGCTCCTATTTCAGATAGCGTATTGGGCTAAGCGGCATCTCAAAGCGCATGAAATGGCGAGTAAAATGCACTGTTAAACCTCTAGGGTAGGGCAAACAGAGACCCGATTAGATCATTTCATATTATGGCTTATTTAAGAATTCAGAAAAATTCTATCACATTTGTCCGATTTACGTCGCTCCTATTTCAGATAGCTTATTGAGCTAAGCGGCATCTCAAAGCGCATGAAATGACGTGTGAAATGCACTAGTAATCTTCTAGGGTAGGGCGAACAGAGACCCGATTAGATCATTTTACATTAAGGTTAATATAAGAATTCAGCGAGATTCTCTCACATTTGTTCAATTTACGTCGCTGATATTTCAGATAGCGTATTGTGCTAAGCGGCATCTCAAAGCGCAAGAAATGGCGAGTAAAATGTACTATTAAACTTCTAGGGTAGGGCAAACAGAGACCCGATTAGATCATTTTATATTATGGTTAATTTAAGAATTCAGCGAAATTCTATCACATTTGTTCAATTTACGTCGCTCATGTTGCAGATAGCGTATTGGGCTAAGCGGCATCTCAAAGCGCATGAAATGGCGAGTAAAATGCACTATTAAACTTCTAGGGTAAGGCAAACCGAGACCCGATTAGATCATTTAATATTACGGTTAATATAAGAATTCAGCGTAATTATATCACATTTGTTCAACATACGTCGCTCCTATTTCAGATAGTGTACTGGGCTAGGCGGCATCCTAAAGCGCGTGGAAGGGCGAGTAAAATGCACTACTAAACTTCTATGATAGGGCAATCAGAGTCCCGTTTAGATCATTTTATATTTTGTTTAATATAAGATTTCATGGAAATTCTATCACATTTGTTCAATTTACGTCGCTCCTATTTCAGATAGCGTATTGGGCTAAGCGACATCTCAAAGCGCATGAAATGACGAGAGAAATGCACTATTAAAGTTCTTGGGTAGGGCAAACAGAGACCCGATTATATCATTTTATATTATGGTTAATTTAAGAATTCAGCAAAATTCTATCACATTTGTTCAACTTACGTAGCTCCTATTTCAGATAGCGTACTGGGCTAGGCGGCAACTTAAAGCGCGTGGAATGGCGAGTAAAATGCACTATCAAACTTCTATGATAGGGCAATCAGAGACCCGATTAGATCATTGTATATTTTGGTTAATATAAGAATTCAGCGAAATTCTATCACATTTGTTCAATTTACGTCGCTCCTATTTCAGATAGCGTATTGGGCTAAGCGGCATCTCAAAGCGCATGAAATGGCGAGTAAAATGCACTATTAAACTTCTAGGGTAAGGCAAACAGAGACCCGATTAGATCATTTTATATTACGGTTAATATAAGAATTCAGAGTAATTCTATCACATTTGTTCAATTTACGTCGCCCCTATTTCAGATAGCGTATTGGGCTAAGCGGCATCTCCAAGCGCATGAAATGGCGAGTCAAATGCACTACTAAACTTCTATGATAGGGAAATCAGAGACCCGATTAGATCATTTTATATTTTGGTTAATAGAAGAATTCAGCGAAATTCTATCACATTTGTTCAATTTACGTCGCTCCTATGTCAGATAGCGTATTGGGCTAAGCGGCATCTCAAAGCGCATGAAATGGCGAGTGAAATGCACTATTAATCTTCTAGGGTAGGGCAATCAGAGACCCGATTAGATCATTTTATATTTTGGTTAATATAAGAGTTCAGCGAAATTCTATCACATTTGTTCAATTTGCGTCGCTCCTATTTCAGATAGCTTATTGGGCTAAGCGGCATCGCAAAGCGCATGAAATGACGAGTGAAATGCACTATTAAACTTCTAGGGCAGGGCAAACAGAGACCCGATTAGATCATTTTATATTATGGTTAATTTAAGAATTCAGCAAAATTCTATCACATTTGTTCAATTTACGTCGCTCCTATTTCAGATAGCGTACTGGGCTAAGCGGCATCTCAAAGCGCAAGAAATGGCGAGTAAAATGCACTATTAAACTTCTAGGGTAGGGCAAACAGAGACCCGATTAGATCATTTTATATTACGGTTAATATAAGAATTCAGCGTAATTCTGTCACATTTGTTCAACTTACGTAGCTCCTATTTCAGATAGCGTACTGGGCTAGGCGGCAACTTAAAGCGCGTGGAATGGCGAGTAAAATGCACTATTAAACTTCTATGATAGGGCAATCAGAGACCCGATTAGATCATTTTATATTTTGGTTAATATAAGAATTCAGCGAAATTCTATCACATTTGTTCAATTTACGTCGCTCCTATGTCAGATAGCGTATCGGGCTAAGCGGCATCTCTAAGCGCATGAAATGGCGAGTGAAATGCACTATTAATCTTCTAGGGTAGGGCAACCACAGACCCCATTAGATCATTTTATATTATGGTTAATTTAAGAATTCAGCGAAATTCTATCACATTTGTTCAATTTACGTCGCTCCTATTTCAGATAGCGTATTGGGCTAAGCGGCATCTCAAAGCGCATGAAATGGCGAGTAAAATGCACTATTAAACTTCTAGGGTAAGGCAAACAGAGACCCGATTAGATCATTTTATATTACGGTTAATATAAGAATTCAGAGTAATTCTATCACATTTGTTCAATTTACGTCGCCCCTATTTCAGATAGCGTATTGGGCTAAGCGGCATCTCCAAGCGCATGAAATGGCGAGTCAAATGCACTACTAAACTTCTATGATAGGGAAATCAGAGACCCGATTAGATCATTTTATATTTTGGTTAATAGAAGAATTCAGCGAAATTCTATCACATTTGTTCAATTTACGTCGCTCCTATGTCAGATAGCGTATTGGGCTAAGCGGCATCTCAAAGCGCATGAAATGGCGAGTGAAATGCACTATTAATCTTCTAGGGTAGGGCAATCAGAGACCCGATTAGATCATTTTATATTTTGGTTAATATAAGAGTTCAGCGAAATTCTATCACATTTGTTCAATTTGCGTCGCTCCTATTTCAGATAGCTTATTGGGCTAAGCGGCATCGCAAAGCGCATGAAATGACGAGTGAAATGCACTATTAAACTTCTAGGGCAGGGCAAACAGAGACCCGATTAGATCATTTTATATTATGGTTAATTTAAGAATTCAGCAAAATTCTATCACATTTGTTCAATTTACGTCGCTCCTATTTCAGATAGCGTACTGGGCTAAGCGGCATCTCAAAGCGCAAGAAATGGCGAGTAAAATGCACTATTAAACTTCTAGGGTAGGGCAAACAGAGACCCGATTAGATCATTTTATATTACGGTTAATATAAGAATTCAGCGTAATTCTGTCACATTTGTTCAACTTACGTAGCTCCTATTTCAGATAGCGTACTGGGCTAGGCGGCAACTTAAAGCGCGTGGAATGGCGAGTAAAATGCACTATTAAACTTCTATGATAGGGCAATCAGAGACCCGATTAGATCATTTTATATTTTGGTTAATATAAGAATTCAGCGAAATTCTATCACATTTGTTCAATTTACGTCACTCCTATTTCAGATAGCGTATTGGGCTAAGCGGCATCTCAAAGCGCAAGATATGGCGAGTAAAATGCACTATTAAACTTCTAGGGTAGGGCAAACAGAGACCCCATTAGATCATTTTATATTATGGTTAATTTAAGAATTCAGCGAAATTCTATCACATTTGTTCAACTTACGTCGCTCCTATTTCAGATAGCGTACTGGGCTAGGCGGCATCTTAAAGCGAGTGGAATGGCGAGCAAAATGCACTCTGAATCTTCTATGATAGGGCAATCAGAGACCCGATTAGATCATTTTATATTACGGTTAATGTAAGAATTTAGCGTAATTCTATCACATTTGTTCACCATACGTCGCTCCTATTTCAGATCGTGTACTGGGCTAGGCGGCATCTTAAAGCGCGTGGAAGGGCGAGTGAAATGCACTACTAAACTTCTATGATAGGGCAATCAGAGTCCCGTTTAGATCATTTTATATTTTGGTTAATATAAGAATCCAGCGAAATTCTATCACATTTGTTCAATTTACGTCGCTCCTATGTCAGATAGCGTATCGGGCTAAGCGGCATCTCTAAGCGCATGAAATGGCGAGTGAAATGCACTATTAATCTTCTAGGGTAGGGCAATCAGAGACCCGATTAGATCATTTTATATTATGGTTAATTTAAGAATTCAGCGAAATTCTATCACATTTGTTCAATTTACGTCGCTCCTATTTCAGATAGCGTATTGGGCTAAGCGGCATCTCAAAGCGCATGAAATGGCCAGTCAAATGCACTATTAAACTTCTAGGGTAAGGCAAACAGAGACCCGATTAGATCATTTTATATTACGGTTAATATAAGAATTCAGAGTAATTCTATCACATTTGTTCAATTTACGTCGCCCCTATTTCAGATAGCGTATTGGGCTAAGCGGCATCTCCAAGCGCATGAAATGGCGAGTCAAATGCACTACTAAACTTCTATGATAGGGAAATCAGAGACCCGATTAGATCATTTTATATTTTGGTTAATAGAAGAATTCAGCGAAATTCTATCACATTTGTTCAATTTACGTCGCTCCTATGTCAGATAGCGTATTGGGCTAAGCGGCATCTCAAAGCGCATGAAATGGCGAGTGAAATGCACTATTAATCTTCTAGGGTAGGGCAATCAGAGACCCGATTAGATCATTTTATATTTTGGTTAATATAAGAATTCAGCGAAATTCTATCACATTTGTTCAATTTGCGTCGCTATTATTTCAGATAGCTTATTGGGCTAAGCGGCATCGCAAAGCGCATGAAATGACGAGTGAAATGCACTATTAAACTTCTAGGGCAGGGCAAACAGAGACCCGATTAGATCATTTTATATTATGGTTAATTTAAGAATTCAGCAAAATTCTATCACATTTGTTCAATTTACGTCGCTCCTATTTCAGATAGCGTACTGGGCTAAGCGGCATCTCAAAGCGCAAGAAATGGCGAGTAAAATGCACTATTAAACTTCTAGGGTAGGGCAAACAGAGACCCGATTAGATCATTTTATATTACGGTTAATATAAGAATTCAGCGTAATTCTGTCACATTTGTTCAACTTACGTAGCTCCTATTTCAGATAGCGTACTGGGCTAGGCGGCAACTTAAAGCGCGTGGAATGGCGAGTAAAATGCACTATTAAACTTCTATGATAGGGCAATCAGAGACCCGATTAGATCATTTTATATTTTGGTTAATATAAGAATTCAGCGAAATTCTATCACATTTGTTCAATTTACGTCACTCCTATTTCAGATAGCGTATTGGGCTAAGCGGCATCTCAAAGCGCAAGATATGGCGAGTAAAATGCACTATTAAACTTCTAGGGTAGGGCAAACAGAGACCCCATTAGATCATTTTATATTATGGTTAATTTAAGAATTCAGCGAAATTCTATCACATTTGTTCAATTTATGTCGCTGATATTTCAGATAGCGTATTGGGCTCAGCGGCATCTCAAAGCGCAAGAAATGGCGAGTAAAATGCACTATTAAACTTCTAGGGTAGGGCAAACAGAGACCCGATTAGGTCATTTCATATTATGGTTAATTTAAGAATTCAGAAAAATTCTATCACATTTGTTCAATTTACGTCGTTCCTATTTCAGATAGCATACTGGGCTAGGCGGCAACTTAAAGCGCGCGGAATAGCGAGTAAAATGCACTATTAAACTTCTATGATAGGGCAATCAGAGACCCGATTAGATCATTTTATATTATGGTTAATTTAAGAATTCAGCGAAATTCTATCACATTTGTTCAATTTACATCGCTCCTATTTCAGATAGCGTATTGGGCTAAGCGGCATCTCAATGCGCATGAAATGGCCAGTCAAATGCACTATTAAACTTCTAGGATAAGGCAACCGGAGACCCGATTAGACCATTTCATATTACGGTTAATATAAGAATTCAGCGTTATTCTATCACATTTGTTCAACTTACGTCGCTCCTATTTCAGATAGCGTACTGGGCTAGGCGGCATCTTAAAGCGAGTGGAATGGCGAGCAAAATGCACTCTGAATCTTCTATGATAGGGCAATCAGAGACCCGATTAGATCATTTTATATTACGGTTAATGTAAGAATTTAGCGTAATTCTATCACATTTGTTCAACATACGTCGCTCCTATTTCAGATAGTGTACTGGGCTAGGCGGCATCTTAAAGCGCGTGGAAGGGCGAGTAAAATGCACTACTAAACTTCTATGATAGGGCAATCAGAGTCCCGTTTAGATCATTTTATATTATGGTTAATTTAAGAATTCAGCGAAATTCTATCACATTTGTTCAATTTACATCGCTCCTATTTCAGATAGCGTATTGGGCTAAGCGGCATCTCAATGCGCATGAAATGGCCAGTAAAATGCGCTATTAAACTTCTATGATAGGGCAATCATAGACCCGATTAGATCATTTTATATTTTGGTTAATATAAGAATTCAGCGAAATTCTATCACATTTGTTCAATTTACGTCGCTCCTATGTCAGATAGCGTATTGGGCTATGCGGCATCTCGAAGCGCATGAAATGACGAGTAAAATGCACTGTTAAACTTCTAGGGTAGGGCAAACAGAGACCCGATTAGATCATTTTATATTACGGTTAATATAAGAATTCAGCGATATTCTATCACATTTGTTCAATTTACGTCGCTCCTATTTCAGATAGCGTACTGGGCTAGGCGGCATCTTAAAGCGCGTGGAATGGCGAGTAAAATGCACTTTTAAACTTCTATGATAGCGCAATCATAGACCCGATTAGATCATTTTATATTTTGGTTAATATAAGAATTCAGCGAGATTCTCTCACATTTGTTCAATTTACGTCGCTGATATTTCAGATAGCGTATTGGGCTAAGCGGCATCTCAAAGCGCAAGAAATGGCGAGTAAAATGAACTATTAAACTTCTAGGGTAGGGCAATCAGAGACCCGATTCGATCATTTTACATTATGGTTAATATAAGAATTCAGCAAAATTCTATCACATTTGTTCAATTTACGTCGCTCCTATTTCAGATAGCGTACTGGGCTAAGCGGCATCTCAAAGCGCAAGAAATGGCGAGTAAAATGCACTATTAAACTTCTAGGGCAGGGCAAACAGAGACCCGATTAGATCATTTTATATTACGGTTAATATAAGAATGCAGCGTAATTCTGTCACATTTGTTCAACTTACGTAGCTCCTATTTCAGATAGCGTACTGGGCTAGGCGGCAACTTAAAGCGCGTGGAATGGCGAGTAAAATGCACTATTAAACTTCTATGATAGGGCAATCAGAGACCCGATTAGATCATTTTATATTTTGGTTAATATAAGAATTCAGCGAAATTCTATCACATTTGTTCAATTTACGTCGCTCCTATGTCAGATAGCGTATTGGGCTAAGCGGCATCTCAAAGCGCATGAAATGGCGAGTGAAATGCACTATTAATCTTCTCGGGTAGGGCAATCAGAGATCCCATTAGATCATTTTATATTATGGTTAATTTAAGAATTCAGCGAAATTCTCTCACATTTGTTCAATTTACGTCGCTGATATTTCAGATAGCGTATTGGGCTAAGCGGCAACTCGAAGCGCGAGAAATGGCGAGTAAAATGCACTATTAAACTTCTAGGGTAGGGCAAACAGAGACCCGATTAGATCATTTTATATTTTGGTTAATATAAGAATGCAGCGAAATTCTATCACATTTGTTCAATTTACGTCGCTCCTATTTCAGATAGCGTATTGGGCTAAGCGGCATCTCAAAGCGCATGCAATGACGAATAAAATGCACAGTTAAGCTTCTACGCTAGGGCGAACAGAGACCCGATTAGATCATTTTACGTTATGGTTAATAAAAGAATTCAGCGAAATTCTATCACATTTGATCAATTTACATCGCTCCTATTTCAGATAGCGTATTGGGCTAAGCGGCATCTCAAAGCGCATGAAATGACGAGTCAAATGCACTATTAAACTTCTAGGGTAGGGCAAACAGAGACCCCATCACATCATTTTATATTATGGTTAATTTAAGAATTCAGCGAAATTCTATCACATTTGTTCAATTTACGTCGCTCCTATTTCAGATAGCGTATTGGGCTAAGCGGCAACTCAAAGCGCATGAAATGGCGAGTAAAATGCACTGTTAAACTTCTAGGGTAGGGCAAACAGAGACCCGATTAGATCATTTTATATTATGGTTAATTTAAGAATTCAGCGAAATTCTATCACATTTGTTCAATTTACGTCGCTCCTATGTCAGATAGCGTATTGGGCTAAGCGGCATCTCAAAGCGCATGAAATGGCGAGTGAAATGCACTATTAATCTTCTAGGGTAGGGCAATCAGAGACCCCATTAGATCATTTTATATTATGGTTAATTTAAGAATTCAGCGAAATTCTATCACATTTGTTCAATTTACGTCGCTCCTATGTCAGATAGCGTATTGGGCTATGCGGCATCTCAAAGCGCATGAAATGACGAGTAAAATGCACTGTTAAACTTCTAGGGTAGGGCAAACAGAGACCCGATTAGATCATTTTATATTACGGTTAATATAAGAATTCAGCGTAATTCTATCACATTTGTTCAACTTACGTCGCTCCTATTTCAGATAGCGTACTGGGCAAGTCGGTATCTCAAGGCGCGTGGAAGGGCGAGTAAAATGCACTACTAAACTTCTATGATATGGCAATCAGAGACCCGATTAGATCATTTTATATTTTGGTTAATATAAGAATTCAGCGAAATTCTCTCACATTTGTTCAATTTACGTCGCTGATATTTCAGACAACGTATTGGACTAAGCGGCATCTCAAAGGCATGAAATGGCGAGTGAAATGCACTATTAATCTTCTAGGGTAGGGCAATCAGAGACCCCATTAGATCATTTTATATTATGGTTAATTTAAGAATTCAGCGAAATTCTATCACATTTGTTCAATTTACGTCGCTCCTATGTCAGATAGCGTATTGGGCTATGCGGCATCTCAAAGCGCATGAAATGACGAGTAAAATGCACTGTTAAACTTCTAGGGTAGGGCAAACAGAGACCCGATTAGATCATTTTATATTACGGTTAATATAAGAATTCAGCGTAATTCTATCACATTTGTTCAACTTACGTCGCTCCTATTTCAGATAGCGTACTGGGCAAGTCGGTATCTCAAGGCGCGTGGAAGGGCGAGTAAAATGCACTACTAAACTTCTATGATATGGCAATCAGAGACCCGATTAGATCATTTTATATTTTGGTTAATATAAGAATTCAGCGAAATTCTCTCACATTTGTTCAATTTACGTCGCTGATATTTCAGACAACGTATTGGACTAAGCGGCATCTCAAAGCGCAAGACATGTCGAGTAAAATGAACTATTAAACTTCTAGGGTAGGGCAAACAGAGACCCGATAAGATCATTTTATATTATGGTTAATTTCAGAATTCAGCGAAATTCTCTCACATTTGTTCAATTTACGTCGCTGATATTTCAGATAGCGTATTGGGCTAAGCGGCAACTCAAAGCGCGAGAAATGGCGAGTAAAATGCACTATTAAACTTCTAGGGTAGGGCAAACAGAGACCCGATTAGATCATTTTATATTTTGGTTAATATAAGAATTCAGCGAAATTCTATCACATTTGTTCAATTTACGTCGCTCCTATTTCAGATAGCGTATTGGGCTAAGCGGCATCTCAAAGCGCATGAAATGACGAATAAAATGCACAATTAAGCTTCTACGGTAGGGCGAACAGAGACCCGATTAGATCATTTTACGTTATGGTTAATAAAAGAATTCAGCGAAATTCTATCACATTTGATCAATTTACGTCGCTCCTATTTCAGATAGCGTACTGGGCTAAGCGGCATCTCAAAGCGCAAGAAATGGCGAGTAAAATGCACTATTAAACTTCTAGGGTAGGGCAAACAGAGACCCGATTAGATCATTTTATATTTTGGTTAATATAAGAATTCAGAAAAATTCTATCACATTTGTTCAACTTACGTAGCTCCTATTTCAGATAGCGTACTGGGCTAGGCGGCAACTTAAAGCGCGTGGAATGGCGAGTAAAATGCACTATTAAACTCCTAGGGTAAGGCAAACAGTGACCCGATTAGATCATTTTATATTACGGTTAATATAAGAATTCAGAGTAATTCTATCACATTTGTTCAATTTACGTCGCCCCTATTTCAGATAGCGTATTGGGCTAAGCGGCATCTCAAAGCGCATGAAATGGCGAGTCAAATGCACTACTAAACTTCTATGATAGGGAAATCAGAGACCCGATTAGATCATTTTATATTTTGGTTAATATAAGGATTCAGCAAAATTCTATCACATTTGTTCAATTTGCGTCGCTCCTATTTCAGATAGCTTATTGGGCTAAGCGGCATCGCAAAGCGCATGAAATGACGAGTGAAATGCACTATTAAACTTCTATGATAGGGCAAACAGAGACCCGATTAGATCATTTTATATTTTGGTTAATATAAGAATTCAGAAAAATTCTATCACATTTGTTCAATTTACGTCGCTCCTATGTCAGATAGCGTATTGGGCTATGCGGCATCTCGAAGCGCATGAAATGACGAGTAAAATGCACTGTTAAACTTCTAGGGTAGGGCAAACAGAGACCCGATTAGATCATTTTATATTACGGTTAATATAAGAATTCAGCGATATTCTATCACATTTGTTCAATTTACGTCGCTCCTATTTCAGATAGCGTACTGGGCTAGGCGGCATCTTAAAGCGCGTGGAATGGCGAGTAAAATGCACTTTTAAACTTCTATGATAGCGCAATCATAGACCCGATTAGATCATTTTATATTTTGGTTAATATAAGAATTCAGCGAGATTCTCTCACATTTGTTCAATTTACGTCGCTGATATTTCAGATAGCGTATTGGGCTAAGCGGCATCTCAAAGCGCAAGAAATGGCGAGTAAAATGAACTATTAAACTTCTAGGGTAGGGCAATCAGAGACCCGATTCGATCATTTTACATTATGGTTAATATAAGAATTCAGCAAAATTCTATCACATTTGTTCAATTTACGTCGCTCCTATTTCAGATAGCGTACTGGGCTAAGCGGCATCTCAAAGCGCATGAAATGGCGAGTAAAATGCACTATTAAACTTCTAGGGCAGGGCAAACAGAGACCCGATTAGATCATTTTATATTACGGTTAATATAAGAATGCAGCGTAATTCTGTCACATTTGTTCAACTTACGTAGCTCCTATTTCAGATAGCGTACTGGGCTAGGCGGCAACTTAAAGCGCGTGGAATGGCGAGTAAAATGCACTATTAAACTTCTATGATAGGGCAATCAGAGACCCGATTAGATCATTTTATATTTTGGTTAATATAAGAATTCAGCGAAATTCTATCACATTTGTTCAATTTACGTCGCTCCTATGTCAGATAGCGTATTGGGCTAAGCGGCATCTCAAAGCGCATGAAATGGCGAGTGAAATGCACTATTAATCTTCTAGGGTAGGGCAATCAGAGACCCCATTAGATCATTTTATATTATGGTTAATTTAAGAATTCAGCGAAATTCTATCACATTTGTTCAATTTACGTCGCTCCTATGTCAGATAGCGTATTGGGCTATGCGGCATCTCAAAGCGCATGAAATGACGAGTAAAATGCACTGTTAAACTTCTAGGGTAGGGCAAACAGAGACCCGATTAGATCATTTTATATTACGGTTAATATAAGAATTCAGCGTAATTCTATCACATTTGTTCAACTTACGTCGCTCCTATTTCAGATAGCGTACTGGGCAAGTCGGTATCTCAAGGCGCGTGGAAGGGCGAGTAAAATGCACTACTAAACTTCTATGATATGGCAATCAGAGACCCGATTAGATCATTTTATATTTTGGTTAATATAAGAATTCAGCGAAATTCTCTCACATTTGTTCAATTTACGTCGCTGATATTTCAGACAACGTATTGGACTAAGCGGCATCTCAAAGCGCAAGACATGTCGAGTAAAATGAACTATTAAACTTCTAGGGTAGGGCAAACAGAGACCCGATAAGATCATTTTATATTATGGTTAATTTCAGAATTCAGCGAAATTCTCTCACATTTGTTCAATTTACGTCGCTGATATTTCAGATAGCGTATTGGGCTAAGCGGCAACTCAAAGCGCGAGAAATGGCGAGTAAAATGCACTATTAAACTTCTAGTGTAGGGCAAACAGAGACCCGATTAGATCATTTTATATTTTGGTTAATATAAGAATTCAGCGAAATTCTATCACATTTGTTCAATTTACGTCGCTCCTATTTCAGATAGCGTATTGGGCTAAGCGGCATCTCAAAGCGCATGAAATGACGAATAAAATGCACAATTAAGCTTCTACGGTAGGGCGAACAGAGACCCGATTAGATCATTTTACGTTATGGTTAATAAAAGAATTCAGCGAAATTCTATCACATTTGATCAATTTACGTCGCTCCTATTTCAGATAGCGTACTGGGCTAAGCGGCATCTCAAAGCGCAAGAAATGGCGAGTAAAATGCACTATTAAACTTCTAGGGTAGGGCAAACAGAGACCCGATTAGATCATTTTATATTTTGGTTAATATAAGAATTCAGAAAAATTCTATCACATTTGTTCAACTTACGTAGCTCCTATTTCAGATAGCGTACTGGGCTAGGCGGCAACTTAAAGCGCGTGGAATGGCGAGTAAAATGCACTATTAAACTTCTAGGGTAAGGCAAACAGTGACCCGATTAGATCATTTTATATTACGGTTAATATAAGAATTCAGAGTAATTCTATCACATTTGTTCAACTTACGTAGCTCCTATTTCAGATAGCGTACTGGGCTAGGCGGCATCTTAAAGCGCGTGGAATGGCGGGTAAAATGCACTATTAAACTTCTATGATAGGGCAATCAGAGACCCGATTAGATCATTTTATGTTTTGGTTAATATAAGAATTCAGAGAAATTCTATCACATTTGTTCAATTTACGTCGCTCCTATTTCAGATAGCGTATTGGGGTAAGCTGCATCTCAAAGCGCAAGACATGGCGAGTAAAATGCACTACCAAACTTCTAGGGTAGGCAAACAGAGACCCGATTAGATCATTTTATATTACGGTTAATATAAGAATTCAGCGTAATTCTGTCACATTTGTTCAACATACGTAGCTCCTATTTCAGATAGCGTACTGGGCTAGGCGGCAACTTAAAGCGCGTGGAATGTCGAGTAAAATACACTATCAAACTTCTATGATAGGGCAATCAGAGACCCGATTAGATCATTTTATATTTTGGTTAATATAAGAATTCAGCGAAATTCTATCACATTTGTTCAATTTACGTCGCTCCTATTTCAGATAGCGTATTGGGCTAAGCGGCATCTCAAAGCGCATGAAATGGCGAGTAAAATGCACTATTAAGCTTCTAGGGTAGGGCAATCAGAGACCCGACTAGATCATTTTGTATTATGGTTAATTTAAGAATTCAGCAAAATTCTATCACATTTCTTCAGTTTACGTCGCTCCTATTTCAGATAGCGTACTGGGCTAGGCGGCATCTTAAACCGCATGGAATGGCGAGTAAAATTCACTATTAAACTTCTATGATAGGGAAATCAGAGACCCCATTAGATCATTTTATATTTTGCTTAATATAAGAATTCAGCGAAATTCTATCACATTTGTTCAATTTACGTCGCTCCTATTTCAGATAGCTTATTGGGCTAAGCGGCATCGCAAAGCGCATGAAATGACGAGTGAAATGCACTATTAAACTTCTACGGTCGGGCAAACAGAGACCCGTTTAGATCATTTTACATTAAGGTTAATATAAGAATTCAGGGAAATTCTATCACATTTGTTCAACATACGTCGCTCCTATTTCAGATAGCGTACTGGGCTAGGCGGCATCTTAAAGCGCGTGGAATGGCGAGTAAAATGCACTATTAAACTTCTATGATAGGGCAATCAGAGACCCGATTAGATCATTTTATATTTTGGTTAATATAAGAATTCAGCGAAATTCTATCACATTTGTTCAATTTGCGTCGCTCCTATTGCAGATAGCGTATTGGGCTAAGCGGCATCTCAAAGCGCATGAAATGGCGAGTAAAATGCACTGTTAAACTTCTAGGGTAGGGCAAACAGAGACCCGATTAGATCATTTTATATTACGGTTAATATAAGAATTCAGCGTAATTCTATCACATTTGTTCAACTTACGTCGCTCCTCTTTCAGATAGCGTACTGGGCTAGGCGGCATCTTAAAGCGCGTGGAATGGCGAGTAAAGTGCACTATTAAACTTCTATGATAGGGCTATCAGAGACCCGATTAGATCATTTTATGTTTTGGTTAATATAAGAATTCAGCGAAATTCTATCACATTTGTTCAATTTACGTCGCTCCTATTTCAGATAGCGTATTGGGGTAAGCTGCATCTCAAAGCGCAAGACATGGCGAGTAAAATGCACTATTAAACTTCTAGGGTAGGGCAATCAGAGACCCGATTAGATCATTTTATATTATGCTTAATTTAAGAATTCAGCAAAATTCTATCACATTTGTTCAATTTACGTAGTTCCTATTTCAGATAGCATACTGGGCTAGGCGGTATCTTAAAGCGCGCGGAATGGCGAGTAAAATGCACTATTAAACTTCTATGATAGGGCAATCAGAGACCCGATTAGATTATTTTATATTTTGGTTAATATAAGAATTCAGCGAAATTCTATCAGATTTGTTCAATTTACGTCGCTCCTATTTCAGATAGCGTATTGGGAGTAGCGGCATCTCAAAGCGCATGAAAGGGCGAGTAACATGCACTATTAAACTTCTAGGATATAGGCAAACAGAGACCCGATTAGATCATTTTATATTACGGTTAATATAAGAATTCAGCGTAATTCTATCACATTTGTTCAACTTACGTCGCTCCTCTTTCAGATAGCGTACTGGGCTAGGCGGCATCTTAATGCGCGTGGAATGGCGAGTAAAATGCACTATTAAACTTCTATGATAGGGCTATCAGAGACCCGATTAGATCATTTTATATTTTGGTTAATATAAGAATTCAGCGAAATTCTATCACATTTGTTCAATTTACGTCGCTCCTCTTTCAGATAGCGTACTGGGCTAGGCGGCATCTTAAAGCGGGTGGAAGGGTGAGTAAAATGCACTACTAAACTTCTAGGGTAGGGCAAACAGAGACTCGATTAGATCATTTTATATTATGGTTAATTTAAGAATTCAGCAAAATTCTATCACATATGTTCAATTTACGTCGCTCCTATTTCAGATAGCGTACTGGGCTAGGCGGCATCTTAAAGCGGGTGGAAGGGTGAGTAAAATGCACTACTAATCTTCCATGATAGGGCAATCAGAGACCCGATTAGATCATTTTATATTTTGTTTTATATAAGATTTCAGGGAAATTCTATCACATTTGTTCAATTTACGTCGCTCCTATTTCAGATAGCATATTGGGCTAAGCGGCACCTCAAAGCGCATGAAATGGCGAGTGAAATGCAATATTAAACTTCCAGGGTAGGGCAAACAGAGACCCGATTAGATCATTTTATATTATGGTCAATTTAAGAATTCAGCATAATTCTTTCTCATTTCTTCAATTTACGTGGCTCCTATTTCAGATAGCTTATTGGGCTTAGCGGCATCTCAAAGCGCATGAAGTGACGAGTGAAATGCACTATTAAAGTTCTAGGGTAGGGCAAACAGAGACCCGATTATATCATTTTATATTTTGTTTAATAAAAGAATTCAGCGAAATTCTATCACATTTGTTCAACTTACGTCGCTGATATTTCAGATAGCGTATTTGGCTATGAGGCATCGCAAAGCGCTAGAAATGGCGAGTAAAATGCACTCTTAAACTTCTATGATAGGGCAATCAGAGACCCGATTAGATCATTTTACATTTTGTTTAATATAAGATTTCAGGGACATTCTATCACATTTGTTTAATTTACGTCGCTGCTATTTCAGATAGCGTATTGGGCTAAGCGGCATCTCAAAGCGCAAGAAATGGCGAATAAAATGCACTATTAAACTTCTAGGCGAGGGCGAACAGAGACCCGATTAGATCATTTTACATTTTGGTTAATAAAAGAATTCAGCGAAATTCTATCACATTTGCTCAATTTACGTCGCTCCTATTACAGATAGCTTATTGTGCTTAGCGGCATCTCAAAGAGCATGAAGTGACGAGTGAAATGCACTATTAAACTTCTAGGGTAGGGCAAACAGAGACCCGATTAGATCATTTTATATTATGGTTAATTTAAGAATTCAGCAAGATTCTATCACATTTGTTCAATTTACGTCGCTCCTATTTCAGATAGCGTACTGGGCTAGGCGGCATCCTAAAGCGTGCGGAATGGCGAGCAAAATGCACTATTAAACTTCTATGCTAGGGCAATCAGAGACCCGATTAGATCATTTTATATTTTGTTTAATATAAGATTTCAGGGAAATTCTACCACATTTGTTCAATTTACGTCGCTCCTATTTCAGATAGCGTACTGGGCTAGGCGGCATCTTAAAGCGCGTGGAAAGGGGACTAAAATGCACTATTAAACTTCTATGATAGGGCAATCAGAGACCCGATTAGATCATTTTATATTACGGTTAATATAAGAATTCAGCGAAATTCTATCACATTTGTTCAATTTACGGCGCTCCTATTTCAGATAGCTTATTGGGCTAAGCGGCATCGCAAAGCGCATGAAATGACGAGTGAAATGCACTATTAAACTTCTATGATAGGGCAAACAGAGACCCGATTAGATCATTTTATATTTTGGTTAATATAAGAATTCAGAAAAATTCTATCACATTTGTTCAATTTACGTCGCTCCTATGTCAGATAGCGTATTGGGCTATGCGGCATCTCGAAGCGCATGAAATGACGAGTAAAATGCACTGTTAAACTTCTAGGGTAGGGCAAACAGAGACCCGATTAGATCATTTTATATTACGGTTAATATAAGAATTCAGCGATATTCTATCACATTTGTTCAATTTACGTCGCTCCTATTTCAGATAGCGTACTGGGCTAGGCGGCATCTTAAAGCGCGTGGAATGGCGAGTAAAATGCACTTTTAAACTTCTATGATAGCGCAATCATAGACCCGATTAGATCATTTTATATTTTGGTTAATATAAGAATTCAGCGAGATTCTCTCACATTTGTTCAATTTACGTCGCTGATATTTCAGATAGCGTATTGGGCTAAGCGGCATCTCAAAGCGCAAGAAATGGCGAGTAAAATGAACTATTAAACTTCTAGGGTAGGGCAATCAGAGACCCGATTCGATCATTTTACATTATGGTTAATATAAGAATTCAGCAAAATTCTATCACATTTGTTCAATTTACGTCGCTCCTATTTCAGATAGCGTACTGGGCTAAGCGGCATCTCAAAGCGCAAGAAATGGCGAGTAAAATGCACTATTAAACTTCTAGGGCAGGGCAAACAGAGACCCGATTAGATCATTTTATATTACGGTTAATATAAGAATGCAGCGTAATTCTGTCACATTTGTTCAACTTACGTAGCTCCTATTTCAGATAGCGTACTGGGCTAGGCGGCAACTTAAAGCGCGTGGAATGGCGAGTAAAATGCACTATTAAACTTCTATGATAGGGCAATCAGAGACCCGATTAGATCATTTTATATTTTGGTTAATATAAGAATTCAGCGAAATTCTATCACATTTGTTCAATTTACGTCGCTCCTATGTCAGATAGCGTATTGGGCTAAGCGGCATCTCAAAGCGCATGAAATGGCGAGTGAAATGCACTATTAATCTTCTAGGGTAGGGCAATCAGAGATCCCATTAGATCATTTTATATTATGGTTAATTTAAGAATTCAGCGAAATTCTCTCACATTTGTTCAATTTACGTCGCTGATATTTCAGATAGCGTATTGGGCTAAGCGGCAACTCGAAGCGCGAGAAATGGCGAGTAAAATGCACTATTAAACTTCTAGGGTAGGGCAAACAGAGACCCGATTAGATCATTTTATATTTTGGTTAATATAAGAATGCAGCGAAATTCTATCACATTTGTTCAATTTACGTCGCTCCTATTTCAGATAGCGTATTGGGCTAAGCGGCATCTCAAAGCGCATGCAATGACGAATAAAATGCACAGTTAAGCTTCTACGCTAGGGCGAACAGAGACCCGATTAGATCATTTTACGTTATGGTTAATAAAAGAATTCAGCGAAATTCTATCACATTTGATCAATTTACATCGCTCCTATTTCAGATAGCGTATTGGGCTAAGCGGCATCTCAAAGCGCATGAAATGACGAGTCAAATGCACTATTAAACTTCTAGGGTAGGGCAAACAGAGACCCCATCACATCATTTTATATTATGGTTAATTTAAGAATTCAGCGAAATTCTATCACATTTGTTCAATTTACGTCGCTCCTATTTCAGATAGCGTATTGGGCTAAGCGGCATCTCAAAGCGCATGAAATGGCGAGTAAAATGCACTGTTAAACTTCTAGGGTAGGGCAAACAGAGACCCGATTAGATCATTTTATATTATGGTTAATTTAAGAATTCAGCGAAATTCTATCACATTTGTTCAATTTACGTCGCTCCTATTGCTGATAGCGTATTGGGCTAAGCGGCATCTTAAAGCGCGTGGAATGGCGAGTAAAATTCACTATTAAACTTCTATGATAGGGCAATCAGAGACCCGATTAGATCATTTTATATTTTGGTTATATAAGAATTCAGCGAAATTCTATCACATTTGGTCAATTTACGTCGCTCCTATTTCAGATAGCTTATTGGGCTAAGCGGCATCTCAAAGCGCATGAAATGACGAGTTAAATGCACTATTAAACTTCTAGGGTAGGGCGAACAGAGACCCGATTAGATCATTTTACATTGAGGTTAATATAAGAATTCAGCGTAATTCTGTCACATTTGTTCAACTTACGTAGCTCCTATTTCAGATAGCGTACTGGGCTAGGCGGCAACTTAAAGCGCGTGGAATGGCGAGTAAAATGCACTATTAAACTTCTAGGGTAAGGCAAACAGTGACCCGATTAGATCATTTTATATTACGGTTAATATAAGAATTCAGAGTAATTCTATCACATTTGTTCAATTTACGTCGCCCCTATTTCAGATAGCGTATTGGGCTAAGCGGCATCTCAAAGCGCATGAAATGGCGGGTCAAATGCACTACTAAACTTCTATGATAGGGAAATCAGAGACCCGATTAGATCATTTTATATTTTGGTTAATATAAGGATTCAGCAAAATTCTATCACATTTGTTCAATTTGCGTCGCTCCTATTTCAGATAGCTTATTGGGCTAAGCGGCATCGCAAAGCGCATGAAATGACGAGTGAAATGCACTATTAAACTTCTATGATAGGGCAAACAGAGACCCGATTAGATCATTTTATATTTTGGTTAATATAAGAATTCAGAAAAATTCTATCACATTTGTTCAATTTACGTCGCTCCTATTTCAGATAGCTTATTGGGCTAAGCGGCATCGCAAAGCGCATGAAATGACGAGTGAAATGCACTATTAAACTTCTATGATAGGGCAATCAGAGACCCGATTAGATCATTTTATATTTTGGTTATATAAGAATTCAGCGAAATTCTATCACATTTGGTCAATTTACGTCGCTCCTATTTCAGATAGCGTATTGGGGTAAGCTGCATCTCAAAGCGCAAGACATGGCGAGTAAAATGCACTACCAAACTTCTAGGGTAGGCAAACAGAGACCCGATTAGATCATTTTATATTACGGTTAATATAAGAATTCAGCGTAATTCTGTCACATTTGTTCAACATACGTAGGTCCTATTTCAGATAGCGTACTGGGCTAGGCGGCAACTTAAAGCGCGTGGAATGTCGAGTAAAATACGCTATCAAACTTCTATGATAGGGCAATCAGAGACCCGATTAGATCATTTTATATTTTGGTTAATATAAGAATTCAGCGATATTCTATCACATTTGTTCAATTTACGTCGCTCCTATTTCAGATAGCGTATTGGGCTAAGCGGCATCTCAAAGCGCATGAAATGGCGAGTAAAATGCACTATTAAGCTTCTAGGGTAGGGCAATCAGAGACCCGGCTAGATCATTTTGTATTATGGTTAATTTAAGAATTCAGCAAAATTCTATCACATTTCTTCAGTTTACGTCGCTCCTATTTCAGATAGCGTACTGGGCTAGGCGGCATCTTAAACCGCATGGAATGGCGAGTAAAATTCACTATTAAACTTCTATGATAGGGAAATCAGAGACCCCATTAGATCATTTTATATTTTGCTTAATATAAGAATTCAGCGAAATTCTATCACATTTGTTCAATTTACGTCGCTCCTATTTCAGATAGCTTATTGGGCTAAGCGGCATCGCAAAGCGCATGAAATGACGAGTGAAATGCACTATTAAACTTCTACGGTCGGGCAAACAGAGACCCGTTTAGATCATTTTACATTAAGGTTAATATAAGAATTCAGGGAAATTCTATCACATTTGTTCAACATACGTCGCTCCTATTTCAGATAGCGTACTGGGCTAGGCGGCATCTTAAAGCGCGTGGAATGGCGAGTAAAATGCACTATTAAACTTCTATGATAGGGCAATCAGAGACCCGATTAGATCATTTTATATTTTGGTTAATATAAGAATTCAGCGAAATTCTATCACATTTGTTCAATTTGCGTCGCTCCTATTGCAGATAGCGTATTGGGCTAAGCGGCATCTCAAAGCGCATGAAATGGCGAGTAAAATGCACTGTTAAACTTCTAGGGTAGGGCAAACAGAGACCCGATTAGATCATTTTATATTACGGTTAATATAAGAATTCAGCGTAATTCTATCACATTTGTTCAACTTACGTTGCTCCTCTTTCAGATAGCGTACTGGGCTAGGCGGCATCTTAAAGCGCGTGGAATGGCGAGTAAAGTGCACTATTAAACTTCTATGATAGGGCTATCAGAGACCCGATTAGATCATTTTATGTTTTGGTTAATATAAGAATTCAGCGAAATTCTATCACATTTGTTCAATTTACGTCGCTCCTATTTCAGATAGCGTATTGGGGTAAGCTGCATCTCAAAGCGCAAGACATGGCGAGTAAAATGCACTATTAAACTTCTAGGGTAGGGCAATCAGAGACCCGATTAGATCATTTTATATTATGCTTAATTTAAGAATTCAGCAAAATTCTATCACATTTGTTCAATTTACGTAGTTCCTATTTCAGATAGCATACTGGGCTAGGCGGTATCTTAAAGCGCGCGGAATGGCGAGTAAAATGCACTATTAAACTTCTATGATAGGGCAATCAGAGACCCGATTAGATTATTTTATATTTTGGTTAATATAAGAATTCAGCGAAATTCTATCAGATTTGTTCAATTTACGTCGCTCCTATTTCAGATAGCGTATTGGGAGTAGCGGCATCTCAAAGCGCATGAAAGGGCGAGTAACATGCACTATTAAACTTCTAGGATATAGGCAAACAGAGACCCGATTAGATCATTTTATATTACGGTTAATATAAGAATTCAGCGTAATTCTATCACATTTGTTCAACTTACGTCGCTCCTCTTTCAGATAGCGTACTGGGCTAGGCGGCATCTTAATGCGCGTGGAATGGCGAGTAAAATGCACTATTAAACTTCTATGATAGGGCTATCAGAGACCCGATTAGATCATTTTATATTTTGGTTAATATAAGAATTCAGCGAAATTCTATCACATTTGTTCAATTTACGTCGCTCCTCTTTCAGATAGCGTACTGGGCTAGGCGGCATCTTAAAGCGGGTGGAAGGGTGAGTAAAATGCACTACTAAACTTCTAGGGTAGGGCAAACAGAGACTCGATTAGATCATTTTATATTATGGTTAATTTAAGAATTCAGCAAAATTCTATCACATATGTTCAATTTACGTCGCTCCTATTTCAGATAGCGTACTGGGCTAGGCGGCATCTTAAAGCGGGTGGAAGGGTGAGTAAAATGCACTACTAATCTTCCATGATAGGGCAATCAGAGACCCGATTAGATCATTTTATATTTTGTTTTATATAAGATTTCAGGGAAATTCTATCACATTTGTTCAACTTACGTCGCTGATATTTCAGATAGCGTATTTGGCTATGAGGCATCGCAAAGCGCTAGAAATGGCGAGTAAAATGCACTCTTAAACTTCTATGATAGGGCAATCAGAGACCCGATTAGATCATTTTACATTTTGTTTAATATAAGATTTCAGGGACATTCTATCACATTTGTTTAATTTACGTCGCTGCTATTTCAGATAGCGTATTGGGCTAAGCGGCATCTCAAAGCGCAAGAAATGGCGAATAAAATGCACTATTAAACTTCTAGGCGAGGGCGAACAGAGACCCGATTAGATCATTTTACATTTTGGTTAATAAAAGAATTCAGCGAAATTCTATCACATTTGCTCAATTTACGTCGCTCCTATTACAGATAGCTTATTGTGCTTAGCGGCATCTCAAAGAGCATGAAGTGACGAGTGAAATGCACTATTAAACTTCTAGGGTAGGGCAAACAGAGACCCGATTAGATCATTTTATATTATGGTTAATTTAAGAATTCAGCAAGATTCTATCACATTTGTTCAATTTACGTCGCTCCTATTTCAGATAGCGTACTGGGCTAGGCGGCATCCTAAAGCGTGCGGAATGGCGAGTAAAATGCACTATTAAACTTCTATGCTAGGGCAATCAGAGACCCGATTAGATCATTTTATATTTTGTTTAATATAAGATTTCAGGGAAATTCTACCACATTTGTTCAATTTACGTCGCTCCTATTTCAGATAGCGTACTGGGCTAGGCGGCATCTTAAAGCGCGTGGAAAGGGGACTAAAATGCACTATTAAACTTCTATGATAGGGCAATCAGAGACCCGATTAGATCATTTTATATTACGGTTAATATAAGAATTCAGCGAAATTCTATCACATTTGTTCAATTTACGGCGCTCCTATTTCAGATAGCTTATTGGGATAAGCGGCATCGCAAAGCGCATGATATGACGAGTGAAATGCACTATTAAACTTCTAGGGTAGGGCGAACAGAGACCCGATTAGATCATTTTACATTGAGGTTAATATAAGAATTCAGCGTAATTCTGTCACATTTGTTCAACTTACGTAGCTCCTATTTCAGATAGCGTACTGGGCTAGGCGGCAACTTAAAGCGCGTGGAATGGCGAGTAAAATGCACTATTAAACTTCTATGATAGGGCAATCAGAGACCCGATTAGATTATTTTATATTTTGGTTAATATAAGAATTCAGCGAAATTCTATCACATTTGTTCAATTTACGTCGCTCCTATGTCAGATAGCGTATCGGGCTGAGCGGCATCTCAAAGCGCATGAAATGTCGAGTGAAATGCACTATTAATCTTCTAGGGTAGGGCAATCACAGACCCCATTAGATCATTTTATATTATGGTTAATTTAAGAATTCAGCGAAATTATATCACATTTGTTCAATTTACGTCGCTCCTATTTCAGATAGCGTATTGGGCTAAGCGGCATCTCAAAGCGCATGAAATGGCGAGTAAAATGCACTATTAAACTTCTAGGGTAAGGCAAACAGTGACCCGATTAGATCATTTTATATTACGGTTAATATAAGAATTCAGAGTAATTCTATCACATTTGTTCAATTTACGTCGCCCCTATTTCAGATAGCGTATTGGGCTAAGCGGCATCTCAAAGCGCATGAAATGGCGAGTCAAATGCAATACTAAACTTCTATGATAGGGAAATCAGAGACCCGATTAGATCATTTTATATTTTGGTTAATATAAGAATTCAGCAAAATTCTATCACATTTGTTCAATTTGCGTCGCTCCTATTTCAGATAGCGTACTGGGCTAAGCGGCTTCTCAAAGCGCAAGACATGGCGAGTAAAATGCACTATTAAACTTCTAGGGTAGGGCAAACAGAGACCCGATTAGATCATTTTATATTACGGTTAATATAAGAATTCAGAGTAATTCTATCACATTTGTTCAATTTACGTCGCCCCTATTTCAGATAGCGTATTGGGCTAAGCGGCATCTCAAAGCGCATGAAATGGCGAGTCAAATGCAATACTAAACTTCTATGATAGGGAAATCAGAGACCCGATTATATCATTTTATATTTTGGTTAATATATTAATTCAGCGAAATTCTCTCACATTTGTTCAATTTACGTCGCTGATATTTCAGATAGCTTATTGGGCTAAGCGGCATCGCAAAGCGCATGAAATGACGAGTGAAATGCTCTATTAAACTTCTAGGGTAGGGCAAACAGAGACCCGATTAGATCATTTTATATTATGGTTAATTTAAGAATACAGCAAAATTCTATCACATTTGTTCAATTTACGTCGCTCCTACTTCAGATAGCGTACTGGGCTAGGCGGCAACTTAAAGCGCGTGGAATGGCGAGTAAAATGCACTATTAAACTTCTATGATAGGGCAATCAGAGACCCGATTAGATCATTTTATATTTTGGTTAATATAAGAATTCAGCGAAATTCTATCACATTTGTTCAATTTGCGTCGCTCCTATTTCAGATAGCTTATTGGGCTAAGCGGCATCGCAAAGCGCATGAAATGACGAGTGAAATGCTCTATTAAACTTCTAGGGTAGGGCAAACAGAGACCCGATTAGATCATTTTATATTATGGTTAATTTAAGAATACAGCAAAATTCTATCACATTTGTTCAATTTACGTCGCTCCTATTTCAGATAGCGTACTGGGCTAAGCGGCATCTCAAAGCGCAAGAAATGGCGAGTAAAATGCACTATTTAACTTCTAGGGTAGGGCAAACAGAGACCCGATTAGATCATTATATATATCGGTTAATATAAGAATTCAGCGTAATTCTGTCACATTTGTTCAACTTACGTAGCTCCTACTTCAGATAGCGTACTGGGCTAGGCGGCAACTTAAAGCGCGTGGAATGGCGAGTAAAATGCACTATTAAACTTCTATGATAGGGCAATCAGAGACCCGATTAGATCATTTTATATTTTGGTTAATATAAGAATTCAGCGAAATTCTATCACATTTGTTCAATTTACGTCGCTCCTATGTCAGATAGCGTATTGGGCTAAGCGGCATCTCAAAGCGCATGAAATGGCGAGTGAAATGCACTATTAATCTTCTAGGGTAGGGCAATCAGAGACCCCATTAGATCATTTTATATTATGGTTAATTTAAGAATTCAGCGAAATTCTATCACATTTGTTCAATTTACGTCGCTCCTATGTCAGATAGCGTATTGGGCTATGCGGCATCTCAAAGCGCATGAAATGACGAGTAAAATGCACTGTTAAACTTCTAGGGTAGGGCAAACAGAGACCCGATTAGATCATTTTATATTACGGTTAATATAAGAATTCAGCGTAATTCTATCACATTTGTTCAACTTACGTCGCTCCTATTTCAGATAGCGTACTGGGCAAGTCGGTATCTCAAAGCGCGTGGAAGGGCGAGTAAAATGCACTACTAAACTTCTATGATAGGGCAATCAGAGACCCGATTAGACCATTTTATATTTTGGTTAATATAAGAATTCAGCGAAATTCTCTCACATTTGTTCAATTTACGTCGCTGATATTTCAGACAACGTATTGGACTAAGCGGCATCTCAAAGCGCAAGACATGTCGAGTAAAATGCACTATTAAACTTCTAGGGTAGGGCAAACAGAGACCCGATAAGATCATTTTATATTATGGTTAATTTCAGAATTCAGCGAAATTCTCTCACATTTGTTCAATTTACGTCGCTGATATTTCAGATAGCGTATTGGGCTAAGCGGCAACTCAAAGCGCGAGAAATGGCGAGTAAAATGCACTATTAAACTTCTAGGGTAGGGCAAACAGCGACCCGATTAGATCATTTTATATTTTGGTTAATATAAGAATTCAGCGAAATTCTATCACATTTGTTCAATTTACGTCGCTCCTATTTCAGATAGCGTATTGGGCTAAGCGGCATCTCAAAGCGCATGAAATGACGAATAAAATGCACAATTAAGCTTCTACGCTAGGGCGAACAGAGACCCGATTAGATCATTTTACGTTATCGTTAATAAAAGAATTCAGCGAAATTCTATCACATTTGATCAATTTACGTCGCTCCTATTTCAGATAGCGTACTGGGCTAAGCGGCATCTCAAAGCGCAAGAAATGGCGAGTAAAATGCACTACTAAACTTCTAGGGTAGGGCAAACAGAGACCCGATTAGATCATTTTATATTACGGTTAATATAAGAATTCAGCGTAATTCTATCACATTTGTTCAACTTACGTCGCTCCTATTTCAGATAGCGTACTGGGCAAGGCGGTATCTCAAAGCGCGTGGAAGGGCGAGTAAAATGCACTACTAAACTTCTATGATAGGGCAATCAGAGACCCCATTAGATCATTTTATATTATGGTTAATTTAAGAATTCAGCGAAATTCTATCACATTTGTTCAATTTACGTCGCTGATATTTCAGACAACGTATTGGACTAAGCGGCATCTCAAAGCGCAAGACATGTCGAGTAAAATGCACTATTAAACTTCTAGGGTAGGGCAAACAGAGACCCGATAAGATCATTTTATATTATGGTTAATTTCAGAATTCAGCGAAATTCTCTCACATTTGTTCAATTTACGTCGCTGATATTTCAGATAGCGTATTGGGCTAAGCGGCAACTCAAAGCGCGAGAAATGGCGAGTAAAATGCACTATTAAACTTCTAGGGTAGGGCAAACAGAGACCCGATTAGATCATTTTATATTTTGGTTAATATAAGAATTCAGCGAAATTCTATCACATTTGTTCAATTTACGTCGCTCCTATTTCAGATAGCGTATTGGGCTAAGCGGCATCTCAAAGCGCATGAAATGACGAATAAAATGCACAATTAAGCTTCTACGCTAGGGCGAACAGAGACCCGATTAGATCATTTTACGTTATCGTTAATAAAAGAATTCAGCGAAATTCTATCACATTTGATCAATTTACGTCGCTCCTATTTCAGATAGCGTACTGGGCTAAGCGGCATCTCAAAGCGCAAGAAATGGCGAGTAAAATGCACTACTAAACTTCTAGGGTAGGGCAAACAGAGACCCGATTAGATCATTTTATATTACGGTTAATATAAGAATTAGGCGTAATTCTATCACATTTGTTCAACTTACGTCGCTCCTATTTCAGATAGCGTACTGGGCAAGGCGGTATCTCAAAGCGCGTGGAAGGGCGAGTAAAACGCACTACTAAACTTCTATGATAGGGCAATCAGAGACCCCATTAGATCATTTTATATTATAGTTAATTTAAGAATTCAGCGAAATTCTATCACATTTGTTCAATTTACGTCGCTCCTATGTCAGATAGCGTATTGGGCTAAGCGGCATCTCAAAGCGCATGAAATGACGAGTGAAATGCACTATTAAACTTCTAGGGTCGGGCGAACAAAGACCCGATTAGATCATTTTACATTGAGGTTAATATAAGAATTCAGCGAAATTCCATCACATTTGTTCAATTTACGTCGCTCCTATTTCAGATAGCGTATTGGGCTATGCGGCATCTCAAAGCGCATGAAATGGCGAGTAAAATGCACTATTAAACTTCTAGGATAAGGCAAACAGAGACCCGATTAGATCATTTTATATTACGGTAAATATAAGAATTCAGCGTAATTCTGTCACATTTGTTCAACTTACGTAGTTCCTATTTCAGATAGCGTACTGGGCTAGGCGGCAACTTAAAGCGCGTGGAATGTCGAGTAAAATACACTATCAAACTTCTATGATAGGGCAATCAGAGACCCGATTAGATCATTTTATATTTTGGTTAATATAAGAATTCAGCGAAATTCTATCACATTTGTTCAATTTACGTCGCTCCTATTTCAGATAGCGTATTGGGCTAAGCGGCATCTCAAAGCGCATGAAATGGCGAGTAAAATGCACTGTTAAACCTCTAGGGTAGGGCAAACAGAGACCCGATTAGATCATTTCATATTATGGCTTATTTAAGAATTCAGAAAAATTCTATCACATTTGTCCGATTTACGTCGCTCCTATTTCAGATAGCTTATTGAGCTAAGCGGCATCTCAAAGCGCATGAAATGACGTGTGAAATGCACTAGTAATCTTCTAGGGTAGGGCGAACAGAGACCCGATTAGATCATTTTACATTAAGGTTAATATAAGAATTCAGCGAGATTCTCTCACATTTGTTCAATTTACGTCGCTGATATTTCAGATAGCGTATTGTGCTAAGCGGCATCTCAAAGCGCAAGAAATGGCGAGTAAAATGCACTATTAAACATCTAGGGTAAGGCAAACCGAGACCCGATTAGACCATTTAATATTACGGTTAATATAAGAATGCAGCGTAATTATATCACATTTGTTCAACATACGTCGCTCCTATTTCAGATAGTGTACTGGGCTAGGCGGCATCATAAAGCGCGTGGAAGGGCGAGTAAAATGCACTACTAAACTTCTATGATAGGGCAATCAGAGTCCCGTTTAGATCATTTTATATTTTGTTTAATATAAGATTTCATGGAAATTCTATCACATTTGTTCAATTTACGTCGCTCCTATTTCAGATAGCGTATTGGGCTAAGCGACATCTCAAAGCGCATGAAATGACGAGAGAAATGCACTATTAAAGTTCTTGGGTAGGGCAAACAGAGACCCGATTATATCATTTTATATTATGGTTAATTTAAGAATTCAGCAAAATTCTATCACATTTGTTCAACTTACGTAGCTCCTATTTCAGATAGCGTACTGGGCTAGGCGGCAACTTAAAGCGCGTGGAATGGCGAGTAAAATGCACTATTAAACTTCTATGATAGGGCAATCAGAGACCCGATTAGATCATTTTATATTTTGGTTAATATAAGAATTCAGCGAAATTCTATCACATTTGTTCAATTTACGTCACTCCTATTTCAGATAGCGTATTGGGCTAAGCGGCATCTCAAAGCGCAAGATATGGCGAGTAAAATGCACTATTAAACTTCTAGGGTAGGGCAAACAGAGACCCCATTAGATCATTTTATATTATGGTTAATTTAAGAATTCAGCGAAATTCTATCACATTTGTTCAATTTATGTCGCTGATATTTCAGATAGCGTATTGGGCTCAGCGGCATCTGAAAGCGCAAGAAATGGCGAGTAAAATGCACTATTAAACTTCTAGGGTAGGGCAAACAGAGACCCGATTAGGTCATTTCATATTATGGTTAATTTAAGAATTCAGAAAAATTCTATCACATTTGTTCAATTTACGTCGTTCCTATTTCAGATAGCATACTGGGCTAGGCGGCAACTTAAAGCGCGCGGAATAGCGAGTAAAATGCACTATTAAACTTCTATGATAGGGCAATCAGAGACCCGATTAGATCATTTTATATTATGGTTAATTTAAGAATTCAGCGAAATTCTATCACATTTGTTCAATTTACATCGCTCCTATTTCAGATAGCGTATTGGGCTAAGCGGCATCTCAATGCGCATGAAATGGCCAGTCAAATGCACTATTAAACTTCTAGGATAAGGCAACCGGAGACCCGATTAGACCATTTCATATTACGGTTAATATAAGAATTCAGCGTTATTCTATCACATTTGTTCAACTTACGTCGCTCCTATTTCAGATAGCGTACTGGGCTAGGCGGCATCTTAAAGCGAGTGGAATGGCGAGCAAAATGCACTCTTAATCTTCTATGATAGGGCAATCAGAGACCCGATTAGATCATTTTATATTACGGTTAATGTAAGAATTTAGCGTAATTCTATCACATTTGTTCAACATACGTCGCTCCTATTTCAGATAGTGTACTGGGCTAGGCGGCATCTTAAAGCGCGTGGAAGGGCGAGTAAAATGCACTACTAAACTTCTATGATAGGGCAATCAGAGTCCCGTTTAGATCATTTTATATTATGGTTAATTTAAGAATTCAGCGAAATTCTATCACATTTGTTCAATTTACATCGCTCCTATTTCAGATAGCGTATTGGGCTAAGCGGCATCGCAATGCGCATGAAATGGCCAGTAAAATGCGCTATCAAACTTCTATGATAGGGCAATCATAGACCCGATTAGATCATTTTATATTTTGGTTAATATAAGAATTCAGCGAAATTCTATCACATTTGTTCAATTTACGTCGCTCCTATTTCAGATAGCTTATTGGGCTAAGCGGCATCTCAAAGCGCATGAAATGACGAGTGAAATGCACTATTAAACTTCTAGGATAAGGCAAACAGAGACCCGATTAGATCATTTTATATTACGGTTAATATAAGAATTCTGCGTAATTCTGTGACATTTGTTCAACTTACGTAGCTCCTATTTCAGATAGCGTACTGGGCTAGGCGGCAACTTAAAGCGCGTGGAATGGCGAGTAAAATGCGCTATTAAACTTCTATGATAGGGCAATCAGAGACCCGATTAGATCATTTTATATTTTGGTTAATATAAGATTTCAGGGAAATTCTATCACATTTGTTCAATTTACGTCGCTCCCATTTCAGATAGCGTATTGGGCTAAGCGGCATCTCTAAGCGCATGAAATGACTAGTGAAATGCACTATTAAACTTCTAGGGTAGGGCGAACAAAGACCCGATTAGACCATTTTACATTAAGGTTAATATAAGTATTCAGCGTAACTCTGTCACATTTGATCAATTTACGTCGCTCCTATTTCAGATAGCGTAGTGGGCTAAGCGGCATCTCAAAGCGCAAGAAATGGCGAGTAAACTGCACTATTAAACTTCTAGGGTAGGGCAAACAGAGACCCGATTAGATCATTTTATATTATGGTTAATTTAAGAATTCTGCGAAATTCTATCACATTTGTTCAATTTACGTTGCTCCTATTTCAGATAGCGTATTGGGCTAAGCGGTATCTCAAAGCGCAAGAAATGGCGAGTAAAATGCACTATTAAACTTCTAGGGTAGGGCAAACAGAGACCAGTTTAGATCATTTTATATTATGGTTAATTTAAGAATTCAGCGAAATTCTATCACATTTGTTCAATTTACGTCGATCCTATTGCAGATAGCGTATTGGGCTAAGCGGCATCTTAAAACGCGAAGAATGGCGAGTAAAATGCACTACTAAACTTCTATGATACTGCAATCAGAGAGCCGATTAGATCATTTTATATTTTGGTTAATATAAGAATTCAGCGAAATTCTATCACAATTGTTCTACTTACGTCGCTCCTATTTCAGATAGCGTATTGGGCTAAGCGGCATCTCAAAGCGCATGAAATGGCGAGTGAAATGCACTATTAAACTTCTAGGGGAGGGCGAACAGAGACCCGATTAGATCATTTTATATTATGGTTAATTTAAGAATTCAGCAAAATTCTAACACATTTGTTCAATTTACGTCGCTCCTATTTCAGATAGCGTACTGGGCTAGGCGGCATCTTAAAGCGCGTGGAGTGGAGAGTAAACTGCACTATTAATCTTCTATGATAGGGCAATCAGAGACCCGATTAGATCATTTTATATTTTGGTGAATATAAGAATTCAGCGAAATTCTATCACATTTGTTCAATTTACGTCGCTCCTATTTCAGATAGCATATTGGGCTACGCGGCATCGCAAAGCGCATGAAATGACGAGTGAAATGCACTATTAAACTTCTTGGGTAGGGCTAACAGAGAGCCGATTACATCATTTTATATTATGGTTAATTTAAGAATTCGGCAAAATTCTATCACATTTGTTCAATTTACGTCGCTCCTATTTCAGATAGCATATTGGGCTAAGCGGCATCTCAAAGCGCACGAAATGACGAGTGAAATGCACTATTAAACTTCTAGGGCAGGGCGAACAGAGACCCGATTAGATCATTTTACATTAAGGTTAATATAAGTATTCAGGGAAATTCTATCACATTTGTTCAATTTACGTCGCTCCAATTTCAGATAGCGTATTGGGCTAAGCGGCATCTCAAAGCGCATGAAATAGCGAGTAAAATGCACTGTTAAACTTCTAGGGTAAGGCAAACAGAGACCCGATTAGATCATTTCATATTATGGTTTATTTAAGAATTCAGAAAAATTCTATCACATTAGTTCAATTTACGTGGCTCCTATTTCAGATAGCTTATTGGGCTCAGCGGCATCTCAAAGCGCATGAAATGACGAGTGAAATGCACTATTAATCTTCTAGGGTAGGGCGAACAGAGACCCGATTAGATCATTTTACATTAAGGTTAATATAATAATTCAGCGAAATTCTCTCACATTTGTTCAATTTACGTCGCTGATATTTCAGATAGCGTATTGGACTAAGCGGCATCTCAAAGCGCAAGAAATGTCGAGTAAAATGCACTATTAAACTTCTATGATAGGGCAATCAGAGACCCGATTAGATCATTTTATATTTTGGTTAATATAAGAATTCAGCGAAATTCTATCACATTTGTTCAATTTGCGTCGCTCCTATTTCAGATAGCTTATTGGATTAAGCGGCATCGCAAAGCGCATGAAATGACGAGTGAAATGCACTATTAAACTTCTAGGGTAGGGCAAACAGAGACCCGATTAGATCATTTTATATTATGGTTAATTTAAGAATTCAGTAAAATTCTATCACATTTGTTCAATTTACGTCGCTCCTATTTCCGATAGCGTACTGGGCTAAGCGGCATCTCAAAGCGCAAGAAATGGCGAGTAAAATGCACTATTAAACTTCTAGGGTAGGGCAAACAGAGACCCGATTAGGTCATTTTATATTTCGGTTAATATAAGAATTCAGCGTAATTCTGTCACATTTGTTCAACTTACGTAGCTCCTATTTCAGATAGCGTACTGGGCTATGCGGCAACTTAAAGCGCGTGGAATGGCGAGTAAAATGCACTATTAAACTTCTATGATAGGGCAATCAGAGACCCGATTAGATAATTTTATATTTTGGTTAATATAAGAATTCAGCGAAATTCTATCACATTTGTTCAATTTACGTCGCTCCTACGTCAGATAGCGTATTGGGCGAAGCGGCATCTCAAAACGCATGAAATGGCGAGTGAAATGCACTATTAAACTTCTAGGGTAGGGCAATCAGAGACCCCATTAGATCATTTTATATTATGGTTAATTTACGTCGCTCCTATTTCAGATAGCGTATTGGGCTAAGCGGCATCTCAAAGCGCATGAAATGGCGAGTCAAATGCACTGTTAAACTTCTATGATAGGGAAATCAGAGACCCGATTAGATTATTTTATATTTTGGTTAATATAATAATTCAGCGAAATTCTAACACATTTGTTCCATTTACGTCGCTCCTATTTCAGATAGCGTACTGGGCTAGGCGGCATCTTAAAGCGCGTGGAATGGCGAGTAAAATGCACTATTAAACTTCAAGGGTAGGGCAAACAGAGACCCGATTAGATCATTTTATATAATGGTTAATTTAAGAATTCAGAAAAATTCTATCACATTTGTTCAATTTACGTCGTTCCTATTTCAGATAGCGTATTGGGCTATGCGGCATCTCAAAGCGCATGAAATGACGAGTAAAATGCACTGTTAAACTTCTAGGGTAGGGCAAACAGAGACCCGATTAGATCATTTTATATTACGGTTAATATAAGAATTCAGCGTAATTCTATCACATTTGTTCAACTTACGTCGCTCCTATTTCAGATAGCGTACTGGGCTAGGCGGTATCTCAAAGCGCGTGGAAGGGCGAGTAAAATGCACTACTAAACTTCTATGATAGGGCAATCAGAGACCCGATTAGATCATTTTATATTTTGGTTAATATAAGAATTCAGCGAAATTCTCTCACATTTGTTCAATTTACGTCGCTGATATTTCAGATAGCGTATTGGACTAAGCGGCATCTCAAAGCGCAAGAAATGTCGAGTAAAATGCACTATTAAACTTCTAGGGTAGTGCAAACAGAGACCCGATAAGATCATTTTATATTATGGTTAATTTAAGAATTCAGCGAAATTCTCTCAGATTTGTTCAATTTACGTCGCTGATATTTCAGATAGCGTATTGGGCTAAGCGGAATCTCAAAGCGCGAGAAATGGCGAGTAAAATGCACTATTAAACTTCTAGGGTAGGGCAAACAGAGACCCGATTAGATCATTTTATATTTTGGTTAATATAAGAATTCAGCGAAATTCTATCACATTTGTTCAATTTACGTCGCTCCTATTTCAGATAGCGTATTGGGCTAAGCGGCATCTCAAAGCGCATGAAATGACGAATAAAATGCACAATTAAGCTTCTACGCTAGGGCGAACAGAGACCCGATTAGATCATTTTACGTTATGGTTAATAAAGGAATTCAGCGAAATTCTATCACATTTGATCAATTTACATCGCTCCTATTTCAGATAGCGTATTGTGCTAAGCGGCATCTCAAAGCGCATGAAATAACGAGTAAAATGCACTATTAAACTTCTAGGGTAGGGCAAACAGAGACCCCATTAGATCATTTAATATTTTGGTTAATATAAGAATTCAGCGAAATTCTATCACATTTGTTCAACATACGTCGCTCCTATTTCTGATAGCGTCCTGGGCTAGGCGGCATCTTAAAGCGCGTGGAATGGCGAGTAAAATGCACTATTAAACTTCTATGATAGGGCAATCAGAGACCCGATTAGATCATTTTATATTTTGGTTAATTTAAGAATTCAGCGAAATTCTATCACATTTGTTCAATTTACGTCGCTCCTATTTCAGATAGCGTATTGGGCTAAGCGGCATCTCAAAGCGCATGAAATGGCGAGTAAAATGCACTGTTAAACTTCTAGGGTAGGGCAAACAGAGACCCGATTAGATCATTTTATATTATGGTTAATTTAAGAATTCAGCGAAATTCTATCACATTTGTTCAATTTACGTCGCTCCTATTGCAGATAGCGTATTGGGCTAAGCGGCATCTTAAAGCGCGTGGAATGGCGAGTAAAATTCACTATTAAACTTCTATGATAGGGCAATCAGAGACCCGATTAGATCATTTTATATTTTGGTTAATATAAGAATTCAGCGAAATTCTATCACATTTGTTCAATTTACGTCGCTCCTATTTCAGATAGCGTATTGGGCTAAGCGGCATCTCAAAGCGCATGAAATGGCGAGTAAAATGAACTATTAAACTTCTAGGATAAGGCAAACAGAGACCCGATTAGATCATTTTATATTACGGTTAATATAAGAATTCAGCGTAATTCTATCACATTTGTTCAACTTACGTCGCTCCTATTTCAGATAGCGTACTGGCCAAGGCGGTATCTCAAAGCGCGTGGAAGGGCGAGTAAAATGCACTACTAAACTTCTATGATAGGGCAATCAGAGACCCGATTAGATCATTTTATATTTTGGTTAATATAAGAATTCAGCGAAATTCTATCACATTTGTTCAATTTAAGTCGCTCCTATTTCAGATAGCGTATTGGGCTAAGCGGCATCTCAAAGCGCATGAAATGACGAATAAAATGCACAATTAAGTTTCTACGCTAGGGTGAACAGAGACCCGATTAGATCATTTTACGTTATGGTTAATAAAAGATTTCAGAGAAATTCTGTCACGTTTGATCAATTTACATCGCTCCTATTTCAGATAGCGTATTGGGCTAAGCGGCATCTCAAAGCGCATGAAATGACGAGTCAAATGCACTATTAAACTTCTAGGGTAGGGCAAACAGAGACCCCATTAGATCATTTTATATTATGGTTAATTTAAGAATTCTGCGAAATTCTATCACATTTGTTCAATTTACGTCGCTCCAATTTCAGATAGCGTATTGGGCTATGCGGCATCTCAAAGCGCATGAAATGGCGAGTAAAATGCACTGTTAAACTTCTAGGGTAGGGCAAACAGAGACCCGATTAGATCATTTTATATTATGGTTAATTTAAGAATTCAGCGAAATTCTATCACATTTGTACAATTTACGTCGCTCCTATGTCAGATAGCGTATTGGGCTAAGCGGCATCTCAAAGCGCATGAAATGGCGTGTGAAATGCACTATTAATCTTCTAGGGTAGGGCAATCAGAGACCCCATTAGATCAATTTATATTATGGTTAATTTAAGAATTCAGCGAAATTCTATCACATTTGTTCAATTTACGTCGCTCGTATGTCAGATAGCGTATTGGGCTATGCGGCATCTCAAAGCGCATGAAATGACGAGTAAAATGCACTGTTAAACTTCTAGGGTAGGGCAAACAGCGACCCGATTAGATCATTTTATATTACGGTTAATATAAGAATGCAGCGTAATTATATCACATTTGTTCAACTTACGTCGCTCCTATTTCAGATAGCGTACTGGGCAACGAGGTATCTCAAAGCGCGTGGAAGGGCGAGTAAAATGCACTACTAAACTTCTATGATAGGGCAATCAGAGACCCCATTAGATCATTTTATATTATGGTTAATTTAAGAATTCAGCGAAATTGTATCACATTTGTTCAATTTACGTCGCTCCTATGTCAGATAGCGTATTGGGCTAAGCGGCATCTCAAAGCGCATGAAATGGCGAGTGAAATGCACTATTAATCTTCTAGGGTAGGGCAATCAGAGACCCCATTAGATCATTTTATATTATGGTTAATTTAAGAATTCAGCGAAATTCTATCACATTTGTTCAATTTACGTCGCTCCTATGTCAGATAGCGTATTGGGCTAAGCGGCATCTCAAAGCGCATGAAATGACGAGTGAAATGCACTATTAAACTTCTAGGGTAGGGCGAACAAAGACCCGATTAGATCATTTTACATTGAGGTTAATATAAGCATTCAGCGAAATTCTATCACATTTGTTCAATTTACGTCGCTCCTATTTCAGATAGCGTATTGGGCTAAGCGGAATCTCAAAGCGCATGAAATAGCGAGTAAAATGCACTATTAAACTTCTAGGATAAGGCAAACAGAGACCCGATTAGATCATTTTATATTGCGGTTAATATAAGAATTCAGCGTAACTCTGACACATTTGTTCAACTTACGTAGCTCCTATTTCAGATAGCGTACTGGGCTAGGCGGCAACTTAAAGCGCGTGGAATGGCGAGTAAAATGCACCATTAAACTTCTATGGTAGGGCAATCAGAGAACCGATTAGATCATTTTATATTACGGTAAATATAAGAATTCAGCGTAATTCTGTCACATTTGTTCAACTTACGTAGCTCCTATTTCAGATAGCGTATTGGGCTAAGCGGCATCTCAAAGCGCATGAAATGGCGAGTAAAATGCACTATTAAACATCTAGGATAAGGCAAACAGAGACCCGATTAGATCATTTTATATTGCGGTTAATATAAGAATTCAGCGTAACTCTGACACATTTGTTCAACTTACGTAGCTCCTATTTCAGATAGCGTACTGGGCTAGGCGGCATCTTAAAGCGCGTGGAATGGCGAGTAAAATGCACCATTAAACTTCTATGGTAGGGCAATCAGAGAACCGATTAGATCATTTTATATTACGGTAAATATAAGAATTCAGCGTAATTCTGTCACATTTGTTCAACTTACGTAGCTCCTATTTCAGATAGCGTATTGGGCTAAGCGGCATCTCAAAGCGCATGAAATGGCGAGTAAAATGCACTATTAAACATCTAGGATAAGGCAAACAGAGACCCGATTAGATCACTTTATATTGCGGTTAATATAAGAATTCAGCGTAACTCTGACACATTTGTTCAACTTACGTAGCTCTTATTTCAGATAGCGTACTGGGCTAGGCGGCTTCTTAAAGCGCGTGGAATGGCGGGTAAAATGCACTATTAAACTTCTATGATAGGGCAATCAGAGACCCGATTAGATCATTTTATGTTTTGGTTAATATAAAAATTCAGCGAAATTCTATCACATTTGTTCAATTTACGTCGCTCCTATTTCAGATAGCGTACTGGGCTAGGCGGCAACTTAAAGCGCGTGTTATGTCTAGTAAAATACACTATCAAACTTCTATGATAGGGCAATCAGAGACCCGATTAGATCATTTTATATTTTGGTTAATATAAGAATTCAGCGAAATTCTATCACATTTGTTCAATTTACGTCGCTCCTATTTCAGATAGCGTATTGGGCTAAGCGGCATCTCAAAGCGCATGAAATGGCGAGTAAAATGCACTATTAAACTTCTAGGGTAGGGCAATCAGAGACCCGACTAGATCATTTTATATTATGGTTAATTTAAGAATTCAGCAAAATTCTATCACATTTGTTCTGTTTACGTCGCTCCTATTTCAGATAGCGTACTGGGCTAGGCGGCACCTTAAAGCGCATGGAATGGTGAGTAAAATGCACTATTAAACTTCTATGATAGGGCAATCAGAGACCCGATTAGATCATTTTATATTTTGGTTAATATAAGAATTCAGCGAAATTCTATCACATTTGTTCAATTTACGTCGCTCCTATTTCAGATAGCTTATTGGGCTAAGCGGCGTCGCAAAGCGCATGAAATGACGAGTGAAATGCACTATTAAACTTCTAGGGTAGGGCAAACAGAGACCCGATTAGATCATTTTACATTAAGGTTAATATAAGAATTCAGGGAAATTCTATCACATTTGTTCAACATACGTCGCTCCTATTTCAGATAGCGTACTGGGCTACGCGGCATCTTAAAGCGCGTGGAATGGCGAGTAAAATTCACTATTAAACTTCTATGATAGGGCAATCAGAGACCCGATTAGATCATTTTATATTTTGGTTAATATAAGAATTCAGAGAAATTCTATCACATTTGTTTAATTTACGTCGCTCCTATTTCAGATAGCTTATTGGGCTAAGCGGCATCGCAAAGCGCTTGAAATGACGAGTGAAATGCACTATTAAACTTCTAGGGTAGGGCAAACAGAGACCCGATTAGATCATTTTACATTAAGGTTAATATAAGAATTCAGGGAAATTCTATCACATTTGTTCAACATACGTCGCTCCTATTTCAGATAGCGTACTGGGCTAGGCGGCATCTTAAAGCGCGTGGAATGGCGAGTAAAATGCACTATTAAACTTCTATGATAGGGCAATCAGAGACCCGATTAGATCATTTTATATTTTGGTTAATATAAGAATTCAGCGAAATTCTATCACATTTGTTCAATTTGCGTCGCTCCTATTTCAGATAGCTTATTGGGCTAAGCTGCACCTCAAAGCGCATGAAATGGCGAGTGAAATGCACTATTAATCTTCTAGGGTAGGGCAATCAGAGACCCCATTAGATCATTTTATATTATGGTTAATTTAAGAATTCAGCGAAATTCTATCACATTTGTTCAATTTACGTCGCTCCTTTTTCAGATAGCGTATTGGGCTAAGCAGCATCTCAAAGCGCATGAAATGGCGAGTAAAATGCACTATTAAACTTCTATGATAGGGAAATCAGAGACCCGATTAGATTATTTTATATTTTGGTTAATATAATAATTCACCGAAATTCTAACACATTTGTTCCATTTACGTCGCTCCTATTTCAGATAGCGTACTGGGCTAGGCGGCATCTCAAAGCGCATGAAATGGCGAGTCAAATGCACTGTTAAACTTGTATGATAGGGAAATCAGAGACCCGATTAGGTTATTTAATATTTTGGTTAATATAATAGTTCAGCGAAATTCTAACACATTTGTTCCATTTACGTCGCTCCTATTTCAGATAGCGTACTGGGCTAGGCGGCATCTTAAAGCGCATGGAATGGCGAGTAAAATGCACTATTAAACTTCTAGGGTAAGGCAAACCGAGACCCGATTAGATCATTTAATATTACGGTTAATATAAGAATTCAGCGTAATTATATCACATTTGTTCAACATACGTCGCTCCTATTACAGATAGTGTACTGGGCTAGGCGGCATCTTAAAGCGCGTGGAAGGGCGAGTAAAATGCACTACTAAACTTCTATGATAGGGCAATCAGAGTCCCGTTTAGATCATTTTATGTTTTGTTTAATATAAGATTTCATGGAAATTCTATCACATTTGTTCAATTTACGTCGCTCCTATTTCAGATAGCGTATTGGGCTAAGCGGCATCTCAAAGCGCATGAAATGGCGAGTAAAATACACTATTAAACTTCTAGGGTAAGGCAAACAGAGACCCGATTAGATCATTTTATATTACGGTTAATATAAGAATTCAGGGAAATTCTATCACATTTGTTCAACTTACGTCGCTCCTATTTCAGATAGCGTACTGGGCAACGAGGTATCTCAAAGCGCGTGGAAGGGCGAGTAAAATGCACTACTAAACTTCTATGATAGGGCAATCAGAGACCCCATTAGATCATTTTATATTATGGTTAATTTAAGAATTCAGCGAAATTGTATCACATTTGTTCAATTTACGTCGCTCCTATGTCAGATAGCGTATTGGGCTAAGCGGCATCTCAAAGCGCATGAAATGGCGAGTGAAATGCACTATTAATCTTCTAGGGTAGGGCAATCAGAGACCCCATTAGATCATTTTATATTATGGTTAATTTAAGAATTCAGCGAAATTCTATCACATTTGTTCAATTTACGTCGCTCCTATTTCAGATAGCGTATTGGGCTATGCGGCATCTCAAAGCGCATGAAATGGCGAGTAAAATGCACTATTAAACTTCTAGGATAAGGCAAACAGAGACCCGATTAGATCATTTTATACTACGGTAAATATAAGAATTCAGCGTAATTCTGTCACATTTGTTCAACTTACGTAGCTCCTATTTCAGATAGCGTACTGGGCTAGGCGGCAACTTAAAGCGCGTGGAATGTCGAGTAAAATACACTATCAAACTTCTATGATAGGGCAATCAGAGACCCGATTAGATCATTTTATATTTTGGTTAATATAAGAATTCAGCGAAATTCTATAACATTTGTTCAATTTACGTCGCTGATATTTCAGATAGCGTATTGGGCTAAGCGGCATCTCAAAGCGCAAGAAATGGCGAGTAAAATGTACTATTAAACTTCTAGGGTAGGGCAAACAGAGACCCGATTAGATCATTTTATATTATGGTTAATTTAAGAATTCAGCGAAATTGTATCACATTTGTTCAATTTACGTCGCTCATGTTGCAGATAGCGTATTGGGCTAAGCGGCATCTCAAAGCGCATGAAATGTCGAGTAAAATGCAGTATTAAACTTCTAGGGTAAGGCAAACAGAGACCCGATTAGATCATTTTACATTAAGGTTAATATAAGAATTCAGGGAAATTCTATCACATTTGTTCAACATACGTCGCTCCTATTTCAGATAGCGTACTGGGCTAGGCGGCATCTTAAAGCGCGTGGAATGGCGAGTAAAATTCACTATTAAACTTCTATGATAGGGCAATCAGAGACCCGATTAGATCATTTTATATTACGGTTAATATAAGAATTCAGCGTAATTCTGTCACATTTGTTCAACATACGTAGCTCCTATTTCAGATAGCGTACTGGGCTAGGCGGCAACTTAAAGCGCGTGGAATGTCTAGTAAAATACACTATCAAACTTCTATGATAGGGCAATCAGAGACCCGATTAGATCATTTTATATTTTGGTTAATATAAGAATTCAGCGAAATTCTATCACATTTGTTCAATTTACGTCGCTCCTATTTCAGATAGCGTATTGGGCTAAGCGGCATCTCAAAGCGCATGAAATGGCGAGTAAAATGCACTATTAAACTTCTAGGGTAGGGCAATCAGAGACCCGACTAGATCATTTTATATTATGGTTAATTTAAGAATTCAGCAAAATTCTATCACATTTGTTCAGTTTACGTCGCTCCTATTTCAGATAGCGTACTGGGCTAGGCGGCACCTTAAAGCGCATGGAATGGCGAGTAAAATGCACTATTAAACTTCAATGATAGGGCAATCAGAGACCCGATTAGATCATTTTATATTTTGGTTAATATAAGAATTCAGGGAAATTCTATCACATTTGTTCAACATACGTCGCTCCTATTTCAGATAGCGTACTGGGCTAGGCGGCATCTTAAAGCGCATGGAATGGCGAGTAAAATTCACTATTAAACTTCTATGATAGGGCAATCAGAGACCCGATTAGATCATTTTATATTTTGGTTAATATAAGAATTCAGAGAAATTCTATCACATTTGTTTAATTTACGTCGCTCCTATTTCAGATAGCTTATTGGGCTAAGCGGCATCGCAAAGCGCATGAAATGACGAGTGAAATGCACTATTAAACTTCTAGGGTAGGGCAAACAGAGACCCGATTAGATCATTTTACATTAAGGTTAATATAAGAATTCAGGGAAATTCTATCACATTTGTTCAACATACGTCGCTCCTATTTCAGATAGCGTACTGGGCTAGGCGGCATCTTAAAGCGCGTGGAATGGCGAGTAAAATGCACTATTAAACCTCTATGATAGGGAAATCAGAGACCCGATTAGATTATTTTATATTTTGGTTAATATAATAATTCAGCGAAATTCTAACACATTTGTTCCATTTACGTCGCTCCTATTTCAGATAGCTTACTGGGCTAGGCGGCATCTCAAAGCGCATGAAATGGCGAGTCAAATGGACTATTAATCTTCTAGGGTAGGGCAATCAGAGACCCCATTAGATCATTTTATATTATGGTTAATTTAAGAATTCAGCGAAATTCTATCACATTTGTTCAATTTACGTCGCTCCTTTTTCAGATAGCGTATTGGGCTAAGCGGCAGCTCAAAGCGCATGAAATGGCGAGTAAAATGCACTATTAAACTTCTAGGGTAAGGCAAACAGAGACCCGATTAGATCATTTTATATTACGGTTAATATAAGAATTCAGAGTAATTCTATCACATTTGTTCAATTTACGTCGCCCCTATTTCAGATAGCGTATTGGACTAAGCGGCATCTCAAAGCGCATGAAATGGCGAGTCAAATGCACTGTTAAACTTCTATGATAGGGAAATCAGAGACCCGATTAGATTATTTTATATTTTGGTTAATATAATAATTCAGAAAAATTCTATCACATTTGTTCAATTTACGTCGTTCCTATTTCAGATAGCGTATTGGGCTATGCGGCATCTCAAAGCGCATGAAATGACGAGTAAAATGCACAGTTAAACTTCTAGGGTAGGGCAAACAGAGACCCGATTAGATCATTTTATATTACGGTATAATATGAGAATTCAGCGTAATTCTATCACATTTGTTCAACTTACGTCGCTCCTATTTCAGATAGCGTACTGGGCTAGGCGGTATCTCAAAGCGCGTGGAAGGGCGAGTAAAATGCACTACTAAACTTCTATGATAGGGCAATCAGAGACCCGATTAGATCATTTTATATTTTGGTTAATATAAGAATTCAGCGAAAATCTCTCACATTTGTTCAATTTTCGTCGCTCCTATTTCAGATAGCGTATTGGGCTAAGCGGCATCTCAAAGCGCATGAAATGGCGAGTAAAATGCACTATTCAACTTCTAGGGTAGGGCAAACAGAGACTCGATTAGATCATTTTATATTACGGTAAATATAAGAATTCAGCGTAATTCTGTCACATTTGTTCAACTTACGTAGCTCCTATTTCAGATAGCGTACTGGGCTAGGCGGCTACTTAAAGCGCGTGGAATGGCGAGTAAAATGCACCATTAAACTTCTATGGTAGGGCAATCAGAGAACCGATTAGATCATTTTATATTACGGTAAATATAAAAATTCAGCGTAATTCTGTCACATTTGTTCAACTAACGTAGCTCCTATTTCAGATAGCGTATTGGGCTAAGCGGCATCTCAAAGCGCATGAAATGGCGAGTAAAATGCACTATTAAACTTCTAGGATAAGGCAAACAGAGACCCGATTAGATCATTTTATGTTGCGGTTAATATAAGAATTCAGCGTAACTCTGACACATTTGTTCAACTTACGTAGCTCCTATTTCAGATAGCGTACTGGGCTAGGCGGCATCTTAAAGCGCGTGGAATGGCGGGTAAAATGCACTATTAAGCTTCTATGATAGGGCAATCAGAGACCCGATTAGATCATTTTATGTTTTGGTTAATATAAGAATTCAGCGAAATTCTATCACATTTGTTCAATTTACGTCGCTCCTATTTTAAGATAGTGTATTGGGGTAAGTTGCATCTCAAAGCGCAAGACATGGCGAGTAAAATGCACTACTAAACTTCTAGGGTAGGCAAACAGAGACCCGATTAGATCATTTTATATTGCGGTTAATATAAGAATTCAGCGTAACTCTGTCACATTTGTTCAACTTACGTAGCTCCTATTTCAGATAGCGTCCTGGGCTAGGCGGCATCTTAAAGCGCGTGGAATGGCGAGTAAAATGCACTATTAAACTTCTGGGATTAGGCAAACAGAGACCGGATTAGATCATTTTATATTACGGTTAATATAAGAATTCAGCGTAAATCTGTCACATTTGTTCAACATACGTAGCTACTATTTCAGATAGCGTACTGGGCTAGGCGGCAACTTACAGCGCGTGGAATGTCGAGTAAAATACACTATCAAACTTCTATGATAGGGCAATCAGAGACCCGATTAGATCATTTTATATTTTGGTTAATATAAGAATTCAGCGAAATTCTATCACATTTGTTCAATTTACGTCGCTCCTATTTCAGATAGCGTATTGGGCTAAGCGGCATCTCAAAGCGCATGAAATGGCGAGTAAAATGCACTATTAAACTTCTAGGGTAGGGCAATCAGAGACCCGACTAGATCATTTTATATTATGGTTAATTTAAGAACTCAGCAAAATTCTATCACATTTGTTCAGTTTACGTCGCTCCTATTTCAGATAGCGTACTGGGCTAGGCGGCATCTTAAAGCGCATGGAATGGCGAGTAAAATGCACTATTAAACTTCTATGATAGAGCAATCAGAGACCCGATTAGATCATTTTATATTTTGGTTAATATAAGAATTCAGCGAAATTCTATCACATTTGTTCAATTTACGTCGCTCCTATTTCAGATAGCGTATTGGGCTAAGCGGCATCTCAAAGCGCATGAAATGGCGAGTAAAATGCACTAGTAAACTTCTAGGGTAGGGCAATCAGAGACCCGATTAGATCATTTTATATTATGGTTAATTTAAGAATTCAGCAAAATTCTATCACATTAGTTCAATTTACGTCGTTCCTATTTCAGATAGCGTACTGGGCTATGCGGCATCTTAAAGCGCGTGGAATGGCGAGTAAAATTCACTATTAAACTTCTATGATAGGGCAATCAGAGACCCGATTAGATCATTTTATATTGTGGTTAATATAAGAATTCAGCGAAATTCTATCACATTTGTTCAATTTACGTCGCTCCTATTTCAGATAGCTTATTGGGCTAAGCGGCATCTCAAAGCGCATGAAATGACGAGTGAAATGCACTATTAAACTTATAGGGTAAGGCAACCAGAGACCCGATTAGATCATTTTATATTACGGTTAATATAAGAATTCAGCGTAATTCTATCACATTTGTTCAACTTTCGTCGCTCCTATTTCAGATAGCGTACTGAGCTAGGCGGCATCTTAAAGCGCGTGGAATGGCGAGTAAAATGCAATATTAAACTTCTATGATAGGGCAATCAGAGAACCGATTAGATCATTTTATATTTTGGTTAATATAAAAATTCAGCGAAATTCTATCACAATTGTTCAATTTACGTCGCTCCTATTTCAGATAGCGTATTGGGCTAAGCGGCAACTCAAAGCGCATGAAATGACGAGTGAAATGCACTATTAAACTTCTAGGGTAGGGCGAACAGAGACCCGATTAGATCATTTTACATTAAGGTTAATATAAGAATTCAGGGAAATTCTATCACATTTGTTCAATTTACGTCCCTCCTATTTCAGCTAGCGTACTGGGCTTGGCGGCATCTTAAAACGCGAGGAATGGCGAGTAAAATGCACTGTTAAACTTCTATGATAGGGCAATCAGAGACCCGATTAGATCATTTTATATTTTGGTTAATATAATAATTCACCGAAATTCTATCACATTTGTTCAATTTACGTCGCTCCTATTTCAGATAGCGTACTGGGCTAAGCGGCATCTCAAAGCGCATGAAATGGCGAGTAAAATGCACTATTATACTTCTAGTGTAGGGCAATCAGAGACCCGATTAGATCATTTTATATTATGCTTAATTTAAGAATTCAGCAAAATTCTATCACATTTGTTCAATTTACGTCGTTCCTATTTCAGATAGCGTATTGGGCTAAGCGGCATCTCAAAGCGCATGGATTGACGAGTGAAATGCTCTATTAAACTTCTGGGGTAGGGCGAACAGAAACCCGAATAGATCATTTTATATTACGGTTAATATAAGAATTCAGCGTAATTCTATCACATTTGTTCAACTTACGTCGCTCCTCTTTCAGATAGCGTACTGGGCTAGGCGGCATCTCAAAGCGCATGAAATGGCGAGTAAAATGCACTATTATACTTCTAGTGTAGGGCAATCAGAGACCCGATAAGATCATTTTATATTATGGTTAATTTAAGAATTCAGCGAAATTCTATCACATTTGTTCAATTTACGTCGCTCCTATTTCAGATAGCGTACTGGGCTAGGCGCATCTTAAAGCGCGTGGAAAGGCGAGTAAAATGCACTATTGAACTTCTATGATAGGGCAATCAGAGACCCGATTAGATCATTTTATATTACGGTTAATATAAGAATTCAGCGTAATTCTATCACATTTGTTCAATTTACGTCGCTCCTATTTCAGATAGCGTATTGGGCTAAGCGGCGTCTCAAAGCCCATGAAATGGCGATTAAAATGCACTATTAAACTTCTAGGGTAGGGCAAACAAAGACCCGATTAGATCATTTTATATTGCGGTTAATATAAGAATGCAGCGTAATTCTGTCACATTTGTTCAACTTACGTAGCTCCTATTTTAGATAGCGTACTGGGCTAGGCGGCAACTTAAAGCGCGTGGAATGTCGAGTAAAATGCAATATCAAACTTCTATGATAGGGCAATCAGAGACCCGATTAGATCATTTTATATTTTGGTTAATATAAGAATTCAGCGAAATTCTATCACATTTGTTCAATTTACGTCGCACCTATTTCAGATAGCGTATTGGGCTAAGCGGCATCTCAAAACGCATAAAATGGCGAGTAAAATGCACTATTAAACTTCAATGGTAGGGCAAACAGAGACCCGATTAGATTATTTTATATTATGGTTAATTTAAGAATTCAGAAAAATTCTATCACATTTGTTCATTTTACGTCGTTCCTATTTCAGATAGCGTATTGGGCTATACGACATCTCAAAGCGCATGAAATGACGAGTAAAATGCACTATTAAACTTCTAGGGTAGGGCAAACAGAGACCCGATTAGATCATTTTATATTACGGTTAATATAAGAATTTAGCGTAATTCTATCACATTTGTTCAACTTACGTCGCTCCTATTTCAGATAGCGTACTGGGCTAGGCGGAATCTCAAAGCGCGTGGAAGGGCGGGTAAAATGCACTACTAAACTTCTATGATCGGGCAATCAGAGACCCGATTACATCATCTTATATTTTGGTTAATATAAGACTTCAGCGAAATTCTCTCACATTTGTTCAATTTACGTCACTGATATTTCAGATAGCGTATTGGGCTAAGCGGCATCTCAAAGCGCAAGAAATGTGGAGTAAAATGCACTATTAAACTTCTAGGGTAGGGCAAACAGAGACCCGATAAAATCATTTTATATTATGGTTAATTTAAGAATTCAGCGAAATTCTATCACATTTGTTCAATTTACGTCGCTCCTATTTCAGATAGCGTACTGGGCTAGGCGGCATCTCAAAGCGCGTGGAAGGGCGAGTAAAATGCACTACTAAACTTCTATGATAGGGCAATCAGAGACCCGATTAGATCATTTTATATTTTGGTTAATATAAGAATTCAGCGAAATTCTCTCACATTTGTTCAATTTACGTCGCTGATATTTCAGATGGCGTATTGGGCTAAGCGGCATCTCAAAGCGCATGAAATGGCGAGTAAAATGCACTATTGAACTTCTATGATAGGGCAATCAGAGACCTGATTAGATCATTTTATATTTTGGTTAATATGAGAATTCAGCGAAATTCTATTACATTTGTTCAATTTACGTCGCTCCAATTTCAGTTAGCGTATTGGGCTAAGCAGCATCTCAAAGTGCATGAAATGGCGTGTACAATGCACTATTAAACTTCTGGGGTAGGGCAAACAGAGACCCGATTAGATCATTTTATATAATGGTTAATTTAAGAATTCAGCAAAATTCTATCACATTTGTTCAATTTACGTCGCTCCTATTTCAGATAGCGTATTGGGCTAAGCGGCATCTCAAAGCGCAAGAAATGGCGAGTAAAATGCACTATTAAACTTCTATGCTAGGGCAATCAGAGACCCGATTAGATCATTTTATATTTTGTTTAATATAAGATTTCAGGGAAATTCTATCACATTTGTTCAATTTACGTCGCTCCTATTTCAAATAGCGTACTGGGCTAGGCGGCATCTTAAAGCGCGTGGAAAGGCGAGTAAAATACACTATTAAACTTCTATGATAGGGCAATCAGAGACCCGATTAGATCATTTTATATTACGGTTAATATAAGAATTCAGCGGAATTCTATCACATTTGTTCAACTTACGTCGCTCCTATTTCAGATAGCGTACTGGGCTAGGCGGCATCTTAAAGCGCGAGGTATGGCGAGTAAAATGCACTACTAAACTACTATGATAGGGCAATCAGAGACCCGATTAGGTCATTTTATATTTTGGTTAATATAAGAATTCAGCGAAATTCTATCACATTTGTTCAATTTACGTCGCTCCTATTTCAGATAGCGTATTGGGCTAAGCGGCATCTCAAAGCGCATGAAATGGCGAGTAAAATGCACTAGTAAACTTCTAGGGTAGGGCAATCAGAGACCCGATTAGATCATTTTATATTATGGTTAATTTAAGAATTCAGCAAAATTCTATCACATTAGTTCAATTTACGTCGTTCCTGTTTCAGATAGCGTACTGTGCTATGCGGCATCTTAAAGTGCGTGGAATGGCGAGTAAAATTCACTGTTAAACTTCTATGATAGGGCAATCAGAGACACGATTAGATCATTTTATATTGTGGTTAATATAAGAATTCAGCGAAATTCTATCACATTTGTTCAATTTACGTCGCTCCTATTTCAGATAGCTTATTGGGCTAAGCGGCATCTCAAAGCGCATGAAATGACGAGTGAAATGCACTATTAAACTTATAGGGTAAGGCAACCAGAGACCCGATTAGATCATTTTATATTTTGGTTAATATAAGAATTCACCGAAATTCTATCACATTTGTTCAATTTACGTCGCTCCTATTTCAGATAGCGTACTGGGCTAAGCGGCATCTCAACGCGCATGAAATGGCGAGTAAAATGCACTATTATACTTCTAGTGTAGGGCAATCACAGACCCGATTAGATCATTTTATATTATGCTTAATTTAAGAATTCAGCAAAATTCTATCACATTTGTTCAATTTACGTCGCTCCTATTTCAGATAGCGTATTGGGCTAAGCGGCATCTCAAAGCGCATGGATTGACGAGTGAAATGCTCTATTAAACTTCTGGGGTAGGGCGAACAGAAACCCGAATAGATCATTTTATATTACGGTTAATATAAGAATTCAGCGTAATTCTATCACATTTGTTCAACTTACGTCGCTCCTCTTTCAGATAGCGTACTGGGCTAGGCGGCATCTCAAAGCGCATGAAATGGCGAGTAAAATGCACTATTATACTTCTAGTGTAGGGCAATCAGAGACCCGATTAGATCATTTTATATTATGCTTAATTTAAGAATTCAGCAAAATTCTATCACATTTATTCAATTTACGTCGCTCCTATTTCAGATAGCGTATTGGGCTAAGCGGCATCTCAAAGCGCATGGATTGACGAGTGAAATGCTCTATTAAACTTCTGGGGTTGGGCGAACAGAAACCCGAATAGATCATTTCATATTACGGTTAATATAAGAATTCACGGAAATTCTATCACATTTGTTCAATTTACGTCGCTCCTATTCCAGATAGCGTATTGGGCTAAGCGGCATCTCAAAGCGCATGAAATGGCGAGTAAAATGCACTATTAAACTTCTAGGATAAGGCAAACAGAGACCCGATTAGATCATTTTATATTGCGGTTAATATAAGAATTCAGCGAAATTCTATCACATTTGTTCAATTTACGTCGCTCATATTTCAGATAGCGTACTGGGCTAAGCGGCATCTCAAAGCGCATGAAATGGCGAGTAAAATGCACTATTAAACTTCTAGGATAAGGCAAACAGAGACCCGACTAGATCATTTTATATTGCGGTTAATATAAGAATTCAGCGTAATTCTGTCACATTTGTTCAACTTACGTAGCTCCTATTTCAGATATCGAACTGAGCTAGGCGGCAACTTAAAGCGCGTGGAATGTCGAGTAAAATGCACCATCAAACTTCTATGATAGGGCAATCAGAGACCCGATTAGATCATTTTATATTTTGGTTAATATAAGAATTCAGCGAAATTCTATCACATTTGTTCAATTTACGTCGCACCTATTTCAGATAGCGTATTGGGCTAAGCGGCATCTCAAAGCGCATAAAATGGCGAGTAACATGCACTATTAAACTTCAATGGTAGGGCAAACAGAGACCCGATTAGATCATTTTATATTATGGTTAATTTAAGAATTCAGAAAAATTCTATCACATTTGTTCAATTTACGTCGTTCCTATTTCAGATGGCGTATTGGGCTATGCGTCATCTCAAAGCGCATGAAATGACGAGTAAAATGCACTATTAAACTTCTACGGTAGGGCAAACAGAGACCCGATTAGATCATTTTATATTACGGTTAATATAAGAATTCAGCGTAATTCTATCACATTTGTTCAATTTACGTCGCTCCTATTTCAGATAGCGTACTGGGCTAGGCGGCATCTTAAAGCGCGTGGAATGGCGAGTACAATGCACTATTAAACTTCTATGATAGGGCAATCAGAGACCTGATTCGATCATTTTATATTTTGGTTAATATAAGAATTGAGGGAAATTCTATCACATTTGTTCAATTTACGTCGCTCCTATTTCAGATAGCGTATTGGGCTAAGCGGCATCTCAAAGCGCATGAAATGGCGAGTAAAATGCACTATTAAACTTCTAGGGTAGGGCAAACAAAGACCCGATTAAATCATTTTATATTATGGTTAATTTAAGAATTCAGCGAAATTCTATCACATTTGTTCAATTTACGTCGCTCCTATTTCAGATAGCGTATTGGGCTAAGCGGCATCTCAAAGCGCAAGAAATGGCGAGTAAAATGCACTATTAAACTTCTATGCTAGGGCAATCAGAGACCCGATTAGATCATTTTATATTTTGTTTAATATAAGATTTCAGGGAAATTCTATCACATTTGTTCAATTTACGTCGCTCCTATTTCAAATAGCGTACTGGGCTAGGCGGCATCTTAAAGCGCGTGGAAAGGCGAGTAAAATGCACTATTAAACTTCTATGATAGGGCAATCAGAGAACCGATTAGATCATTTTATATTACGGTTAATATAAGAATTCAGCGTAATTCTATCACATTTGTTCAACTTACGTCGCTCCTATTTCAGATAGCGTACTGGGCTAGGCGGCATCTTAAAGCGCGAGGTATGGCGAGTAAAATGCACTACTAAACTACTATGATAGGGCAATCAGAGACCCGATTAGGTCATTTTATATTTTGGTTAATATAAGAATTCAGCGAAATTCTATCACATTTGTTCAATTTACGTCGCTCCTATTTCAGATAGCGTACTGGGCTAGGCGGCATCTTAAAGCGCGTGGAAAGGCGAGTAAAATGCACTATTGAACTTCTATGATAGGGCAATCAGAGACCCGATTAGATCATTTTATATTACTGTTAATATAAGAATTCAGCGTAATTCTATCACATTTGTTCAATTTACGTCGCTCCTATTTCAGATAGCGTATTGGGCTAAGCGGCATCTCAAAGCCCATGAAATGGCGATTAAAATGCACTATTAAACTTCTAGGGTAGGGCAAACAAAGACCCGATTAGATCATTTTATATTGCGGTTAATATAAGAATGCAGCGTAATTCTGTCACATTTGTTCAACTTACGTAGCTCCTATTTCAGATAGCGTACTGGGCTAGGCGGCAACTTAAAGCGCGTGGAATGTCGAGTAAAATGCAATATCAAACTTCCATGATAGGGCAATCAGAGACCCGATTAGATCATTTTATATTTTGGTTAATATAAGAATTCAGCGAAATTCTATCACATTTGTTCAATTTACGTCGCACCTATTTCAGATAGCGTATTGGGCTAAGCGGCATCTCAAAGCGCATAAAATGGCGAGTAAAATGCACTGTTAAACTTCAATGGTATGGCAAACAGAGACCCGATTAGATTATTTTATATTATGGTTAATTTAAGAATTCAGAAAAATTCTATCACATTTGTTCAATTTACGTCGTTCCTATTTCAGATAGCGTATTGGGCTATGCGACATCTCAAAGCGCATGAAATGACGAGTAGAATGCACTATTAAACTTCTAGGGTAGGGCAAACAGAGACCCGATTAGATCATTTTATATTACGGTTAATATAAGAATTTAGCGTAATTCTATCACATTTGTTCAACTTACGTCGCTCCTATTTCAGATAGCGTACTGGGCTAGGCGGAATCTCAAAGCGCGTGGTAGGGCGAGTAAAATGCACTACTAAACTTCTATGATCGGGCAATCAGAGACCCGATTACATCATCTTATATTTTGGTTAATATAAGAATTCAGCGAAATTCTCTCACATTTGTTCAATTTACGTCACTGATATTTCAGATAGCGTATTGGGCTAAGCGGCATCTCAAAGCGCAAGAAATGTGGAGTAAAATGCACTATTAAACTTCTAGGGTAGGGCAAACAGAGACCCGATAAAATCATTTTATGTTATGGTTAATTTAAGAATTCAGCGAAATTCTATCACATTTGTTCAAGTTACGTCGCTCCTATTTCAGATAGCGTACTGGGCTAGGCGGCATCTCAAAGCGCGTGGAAGGGCGAGTAAAATGCACTACTAAACTTCTATGATAGGGCAATCAGAGACCCGATTAGATCATTTTATATTTTGGTTAATATAAGAATTCAGCGAAATTCTCTCACATTTGTTCAATTTACGTCGCTGATATTTCAGATGGCGTATTGGGCTAAGCGGCATCTCAAAGCGCATGAAATGGCGAGTAAAATGCACTATTGAACTTCTATGATAGGGCAATCAGAGACCTGATTAGATCATTTTATATTTTGGTTAATATAAGAATTCAGCGAAATTGTATCACTTTTGTTTAAATTACGTCGCTCCTAATTCAGATAGCGTAATGGGCTAAGCGGCATCTCAATGCGCATGAAATGACGAGTGAAATGCACTATTAGACTTCTATGGTAGGGCGAACAGAGACCCGATTAGATCATTTTACAGTAAGGTTCATATAAGAATTCAGGGAAATTCTATGACATTTGTTCAACTTACGTCGCTCCTATTTCAGATAGCGCACTCGGCTAGGCGGTATCTTAAAGCGCGTGGAATGGCGAGTAAAATGCACTACTAAACTACTATGATAGAGCAATCAGAGACCCGATTAGGTCATTTTATATTTTGGTTAATATAAGAATTCAGCGAAATTCTATCACATTTGTTCAATTTACGTCGCTCATATTAAAGATAGCGTATTGGGCTAAGCGGCATCTGAAAGCGCATGAAATGGCGAGTAAAATGCACTATTAATCTTCTAGGGTAGGGCAAACAAAGACCCGATTAAATCATTTTATATTATGGTTAATTTAAGAATTCAGCGAAATTCTATCACATTTGTTCAATTTACGTCGCTACTATTTCAGATAGCGTATTGGGCTAAGCGGCATCTCAAAGCGCATGAAATGGTGAGTATAATGCACTATTAAACTTCTAGAATAAGGCAAACAGAGACCCGATAAGATCATTTTATATTACGGTTAATATAAGAATTCAGCGTAATTCTATCACATTTGTTCAACTTACGTCGCTCCTCCTTCAGATAGCGTACTGGGCTAGGCGGCATCTTAAAGCGCGTGGAATGGCGAGTAAAATGCACTATTAAACTTCTATGATAGGGGTATCAGAGACCCGATTAGATCATTTCATATTTTGGTTAATATAACAATTCAGTGAAATTCTAACACATTTGTTCAATTTACGTCGCTCCTATTTCAGATAGCGTACTGGGCTAGGCTGCATCATAAAGCGCGTGGAATGGCGAGTAAAATGCACTGTTAAACTTCAAGGGTAGGGCAAACAGAGACCCGATTAGATCATGTTATATTATATTTAATTTAAGAATTCAGAAAAATTCTATCACATTTGTTCAATTTACGTCGTTCCTATTTCAGATAGCGTATTGGGCTATGCGGCATCTCAAAGCGCATGAAATGACGAGTAAAATGCACTATTAAGCTTCTCGGGTAGGGCAAACAGAGACCCGATTAGATCATTTTATATTACGGTTAATATAAGAATTCAGCGTAATTCTATCACATTTGTTCAACTTACGTCGCTCCTCTTTCAGATAGCGTACTGGGCTAGGCGGCATCTTAAAGCGCGTGGAATGGCGAGTAAAATGCACTATTAAACTTCTATGATAGGGCTATCAGAGACCCGATTAGATCATGTTATATTTTGGTTAATATAAGAATTCAGTGAAATTCTATCACATTTGTTCAATTTACGTCGCTCCTATTTCAGTTAGCGTATTGGGCTAAGCAGCATCTCAAAGTGCATGAAATGGCGAATAAAATGCACTATTAAACTTCTAGGGTAGGGTAAACAGAGACCCGATTAGATCATTTTATATAATGGTTAATTTAAGAATTCAGCAAAATTCTATCACATTTTTTCAATTTACGTCGTTCCTATTTCAGCTAGCGTACTGGGCTTGGCGGCATCTTAAAACGCGAGGAATGGCGAGTAAAATGCACTGTTAAACTTCTATGATAGGGCAATCAGAGACCCGATTAGATCATTTTATATTTTGGTTAATATAAGAATTCACCGAAATTCTATCACATTTGTTCAATTTACGTCGCTCCTATTTCAGACAGCGTATTGGGCTAAGCGGCATCTCAAAGCGCATGAAATGGCGAGTAAAATGCACTATTGAACTTCTATGATAGGGCAAACAGAGACCCGATTAGATCATTTTATATTATGGTCAATTTAAGAATTCAGCATAATTCTTTCTCATTTCTTCAATTTACGTCGCTCCTATTTCAGATAGCGTATTGGGCTTAGCGGCATCTCAAAGCGCATGAAATGACGAGTAAAATGCACTATTAAACTTCTAGGGTAGGGCAAACAGAGACCCGATTAGATCATTTTATATTACGGTTAATATAAGAATTTAGCGTAATTCTATCACATTTGTTCAACTTACGTCGCTCCTATTTCAGATAGCGTACTGGGCTAGGCGGAATCTCAAAGCGCGTGGAAGGGCGAGTAAAATGCACTACTAAACTTCTATGATCGGGCAATCAGAGACCCGATTACATCATTTTATATTTTTGTTAATATAAGAATTCAGCGAAATTCTCTCACATTTGTTCAATTTACGTCGCTGATATTTCAGATAGCGTATTGGGCTAAGCGGCATCTCAAAGTGCAAGAAATGTGGAGTAAAATGCACTATTAAACTTCTAGGGTAGGGCAAACAGAGACCCGATAAGATCATTTTATATTATGGTTAATTTAAGAATTCAGCGAAATTCTATCACATTTGTTCAATTTACGTCGCTCCTATTACAGATAGCTTATTGTGCTTAGCGGCATCTCAAAGCGCATGAAGTGACGAGTGAAATGCACTATTAAACTTCTAGGGTTGGTCGAAGAAAGACCCGATTAGATCATTTTACATTAAGGTTAATATAAGAATTCAGGGAAATTCTATCACATTTGTTCAATTTACGTCGCTCCTATTTCAGATAGCGTATTGGGCTAAGCGGCATCTCAAAGGGCATGAAATGGCGAATAAAATGAGCTATTCAACTTCTAGGCTAGGGCGAACAGAGACCGGATTAGATCACTTTACATTATGGTTAATAAAAGAATTCAGCGAAATTCTATCACATTTGTTCAATTCACGTCGCTCCTGTTTCAGATAGCGTATTGGGCTAAGCGGCATCTCAAAGCGCATGAAATGGCGAATAAAATGAGCTATTCAACTTCTAGGCTAGGGCGAACAGAGACCGGATTAGATCACTTTACATTATGGTTAATAAAAGAATTCAGCGAAATTCTATCACATTTGTTCAACTTACGTCGCTCCTATTGCAGATAGCGTATTGGGCTAAGTGGCATCTCAAAGCGCATGAAATGGCGAGTAAAATGCACTATTAAACTTCTATGTTAGGCACTCAGAGACTCGATTAGAACATTTTATATTTTGTTTAATAAAAGAATTCTGCGAAATTCTATCACATTTGTTCAACTTATGTCGCTGATATTTCAGATAGCGTATTGGGCTATGCGGCATCTCAAAGCGCAAGAAATGGCGAGTAAAATGCACTCTTAAACTTCTATGATAGGGCAATCAGAGACCCGATTAGATCATTTTCCATTTTGGTTAATATAAGAATTCAGTGAAATTCTATCACATTTGCTCAATTTATTTCGCTCCTATTTCTGATAGCGTATTGGGCTAAGCGGCATCTCAAAGCGCATGAAATGGCGAATAAAATGCACTATTAAACTTCTAGGCGAGGGCAAACAGAGACCCGATTAGATCATTTTATATTATGATTAATTTAAGAAGTCAGCAAAATTCTATCACATTTGTTCAATTTACGTCGTTCCTATTTCAGATAGCGTACTGGGCTAGGCGGCATCTTAAAGCGCGTGGAAGGGCGAGTAAAATACACTACTAAACTTCTATGATAGGGCAATCAGAGACCCGATTAGATCATTTTATATTTTGGTTAATATAAGAATTCAGCGAAATTGTATGACTTTTGTTTAATTTACGTCGCTCCTATTTCAGATAGCGTAATGGGCTAAGCGGCATCTCAAAGCGCATGAAATGACGAGTGAAATGCACTATTAGACTTCTATGGTAGGGCGAACAGAGACCCGATTAGATCATTTTACATTAAGGTTCATATAAGAATTCAGGGAAATTCTATCACATTTGTTCAACTTACGTCGCTCCTATTTCAGATAGCGCACTCGGCTAGGCGGTATCTTACAGCGCGTGGAATGGCGAGTAAAATGCACTACTAAACTACTATGATAGAGCAATCAGAGACCCGATTAGGTCATTTTATATTTTGGTTAATATAAGAATTCAGCGAAATTCTATCACATTTGTTCAGTTTACGTCGCCCCTATTAAAGATAGCGTATTGGGCTAAGCGGCATCTGAAAGCGCATGAAATGGCGAGTAAAATGCACTATTAAACTTCTAGGGTAGGGCAAACAGAGACCCGATTAGATCATTTTATATTATGATTAATTTAAGAAGTCAGCAAAATTCTATCACATTTGTTCAACTTACGTCGCTCCTCTTTCAGATAGCGTACTGGGCTAGGCGGCACCTTAAAGCGCGTGGAAAGTCGAGTAAAATGCACCATTAAACTTCTATGATAGGGCTATCAGAGACCCGATTAGATCATTTTATATTTTGGTTAATATAAGAATTCAGTGAAATTCTATCACATTTGTTCAATTTACGTCGCTCCTATTTCAGTTAGCGTATTGGGATAAGCAGCATCTCAAAGTGCATGAAATGTCGAGTAAAATGCACTATTAAACTTCTAGGGTAGGGTAAACAGAGACCCGATTAGATCATTTTATATAATGGTTAATTTAAGAATTCAGCAAAATTCTATCACATTTTTTCAATTTACGTCGTTCCTATTTCAGCTAGCGTACTGGGATTGGCGGCATCTTAAAACGCGAGGAATGGCGAGTAAAATGCACTGTTAAACTTCTATGATAGGGCAATCAGAGACCCGATTAGATCATTTTATATTTTGGTTAATATAAGAATTCACCGAAATTCTATCACATTTGTTCAATTTACGTCGCTCCTATTTCAGACAGCGTATTGGGCTAAGAGGCATCTCAAAGCGCAAGAAATGGCGAGTAAAATGCACTCTTAAACTTCTATGATAGGGCAATCAGAGACCCGATTAGATCATTTTCCATTTTGGTTAATATAAGAATTCAGTGAAATTCTATCACATTTGCTCAATTTATTTCGCTCCTATTTCTGATAGCGTATTGGGCTAAGCGGCATCTCAAAGCGCATGAAATGGCGAATAAAATGCACTATTAAACTTCTAGGCGAGGGCAAACAGAGACCCGATTAGATCATTTTATATTATGATTAATTTAAGAAGTCAGCAAAATTCTATCACATTTGTTCAATTTACGTCGCTGATATTTCAGATAGCGTATTGGGCTAAGCGGCATCTCAAAGTGCAAGAAATGTGGAGTAAAATGCACTATTAAACTTCTAGGGTAGGGCAAACAGAGACCCGATAAGATCATTTTATATTATGGTTAATTTAAGAATTCAGCGAAATTCTATCACATTTGTTCAACTTACGTCGCTCCTATTTCAGATAGCGTACTGGGCTAGGCGGCATCTCAAAGCGCGTGGAAGGGCGAGTAACACGCACTACTAAACTTCTATGATAGGGCAATCAGAGACCCGATTAGATCATTTTATATTTTGGTTAATATAAGAATTCAGCGAAATTCTCTCACATTTGTTCAATTTACGTCGCTGATATTTCAGATATCGTATTGGGCTAAGCGGCATCTCAAAGCGCAAGAAATGTCGAGTAAAATGCACTATTAAACTTCTAGGGTAGGGCAAACAGAGACCCGATTAGATCATTTTATATTATGGTTAATTTAAGAATTCAGCAAAATTCTATAACATTTGTTCAATTTACGCCGTTCCTATGCCAGATGGCGTACTAGGCTAGGCGGCATCTTAAAGCGCGTGGAATGGCGAGTAAAATGAACTATAAAACTTCTATGATAGGGCAATCAGAGACCCGATTAGATCATTTTATATTTTGGTTAATATAAGAATTCAGCCAAATTCTATCACATTTGTTCAATTTACGTCGCTCCTATTTCAGATAGCGTACTGGGCTAGGCGGCATCTCAAAGCGCATGAAATGGCGAGTAAAATGCACTATTAAACTTCTAGGGTAGGGCAAACAAAGACCCGATTAAATCATTTTATATTATGGTTAATTTAAGAATTCAGCGAAATTCTATCACATTTGTTCAATTTACGTCGCTCCTATTTCAGATAGCGTATTGGGCTAGGCGGCATCCTAAAGCGCGCGGAATGGCGAGTAAAATGCACTATTAAGCTTCTATGCTAGGGCAATCAGAGACCTGATTAGATCATTTTATATTTTGGTTAATATAAGAATTCAGTGAAATTCTATCACATTTGTTCAATTTATTTCGCTCCTATTTCTGATAGCGTATTGGGCTAAGCGGCATCTCAAAGCGCATGAAATGGCGAATAAAATGCACTATTAAACTTCTATGCGAGGGCGAACAGAGACCCGATTAGATCATTTTACATTATGGTTAATAAAAGAATTCAGCGAAATTCTCTCACATTTGTTCAATTTACGTCGCTGATATTTCAGATAGCGTATTGGGCTATGCGGCATCTCAAAGCGCAAGAAATGGCGAGTAAAATGCACTCTTAAACTTCTATGATAGGGCAATCAGAGACCCGATTAGATCATTTTCCATTTCGGTTAATATAAGAATTCAGTGAAATTCTATCACATTTGTTCAATTTATTTCGCTCCTATTTCAGATAGCGTACTGGGCTAGGCGGCATCTTAAAGCGCGTGGAATGGCGAGTAAAATGCACTATTAAACTTCTATGATAGGGGTATCAGAGACCCGATTAGATCATTTCATATTTTGGTTAATATAAGAATTCAGGGAAATTCTATCACATTTGTTCAACTTACGTCGCTCCTATTTCAGATAGCGTACTGGGCTAGGCGGCATCTTAAAGCGCGTGGAATGGCGAGTAAAATGCAGTATTAAACTTCTATGATAGGGCTATCAGAGACCCGATTAGATCATTTTATATTTTGGTTAATATAAGAATTCAGTGAAATTCTATCACATTTGTTCAATTTACGTCGCTCCTATTTCAGTTAGCGTATTGGGCTAAGCAGCATCTCAAAGTGCATGAAATGGCGAGTAAAATGCACTATTAAACTTCTAGGGTAGGGCAAACAGAGACCCGATTAGATCATTTTATATAATGGTTAATTTAAGAATTCAGCAAAATTCTATCACATTTTTTCAATTTACGTCGTTCCTATTTCAGCTAGCGTACTGGGCTTGGCGGCATCTTAAAACGCGAGGAATGGCGAGTAAAATGCACTGTTAAACTTCTATGATAGGGCAATCAGAGACCCGATTAGATCATTTTATATTTTGGTTAATATAAGGGTTCACCGAAATTCTATCAGATTTGTTCAATTTACGTCGCTCCTATTTCAGACAGCGTATTGGGCTAAGCGGCATCTCAAAGCGCATGAAATGGCGAGTAAAATGCACTATTGAACTTCTATGATAGGGCAATCAGAGAGCTGATTAGATCATTTTATATTTTGGTTAATATAAGAATTCAGCGAAATTGTATCACTTTTGTTTAATTTACGTCGCTCCTATTTCAGATAGCGTAATGGGCTAAGCGGCATCTCAAAGCGCATGAAATGACGAGCGAAATGCACTATTAGGCTTCTATGGTAGGCCGAACAGAGACCCGATTAGGTCATTTTACATTAAGGTTAATATAAGAATTCAGGGAAATTCTATCACATTTGTTCCATTTACGTCGCTCCTATTTCAGATAGCGTATTGGGCTAAGCGGCATCTTAAAGCGCGTGGAATGGCGAGTAAAATGCACTATTACACTTCTAGGGTAGGGCAAACAGAGGCCCGATTAGATCATTTTATATTATGGTTAATTTAAGAATTCACCGAAATTCTATCACATTTGTTCAATTTACGTCGCTCCTATTTCAGATAGCGTATTGGGCTAAGCGGCATCTCAAAGCCCATGAAATGGCGATTAAAATGCACTATTAAACTTCTAGGGTGAGGCAAACAGATACCCGATTAGATCATTTTATATTACGGTTAATATAAGAATTCAGCGTAATTCTATCACATTTGTTCAACTTACGTCGCTCCTATTTCAGATAGCGTACTGGGCTAGGTGGCATCTTAAAGCGCGTGGAATGGCGCGTAAAATGCACTACTAAACTACTATGATAGGGCAATCAGAGACCCCATTAGGTCAATTTATATTTTGTTTAATATAAGATTTCAGGGAAATTCTATCTCATTTGTTCAATTTACGTCGCTCCTATTTCAGTTAGCGTATTCGGCTAAGCGGCATCTCAAAGAGCATGAAATGGCGAATAAAATGCACTAGTAAACTTCTAGGCTAGGGCGAACAGAGACCCGATTAGATCATTTTACATTATGGTTAATAAAAGAATTCAGCGAAATTCTATCACATTTGTTCCTCTTACGTCGCTCGTATTTCAGATAGCGTATTGGGCTACGCGGCATCTCAAAGCGCATGAAATGGCGCGTAAAATGCACTATTAAACTTCTAGGGTAGGGCAAACAGAGTCCCGATAAGATCATTTTATATTACGGTAAATATAAGAATTCAGCGTAATTCTGTCACATTTGTTCAACTTACGTAGCTCCTATTTCAGATAGCGTACTGGGCTAGGCGGCAACTTAAAGCGCGTGGAATGGCGAGTAAAATGCACCATTAAACTTCTATGGTAGGGCAAACAGAGACCCGATTAGATCATTTTATATTATGGTTAATTTAAGAATTCAGCAAAATTCTATCACATTTGTTCAATTTACGTCGCTCCTATTTCAGATAGCATATTGGGCTAAGCGGCACCTCAAAGCGCATGAAATGGCGAGTGAAATGCAATATTAAACTTCGAGGGTAGGGCAAACAGAGACCCGATTAGATCATTTTTTATTATGGTCAATTTAAGAATTCAGCATAATTCTTTCTCATTTCTTCAATTTACGTCGCTCCTATTTCAGATAGCTTATTGGGCTTAGCGGCATCTCAAAGCGCATGAAGTGACGAGTGAAATGCACTATTAAACTTCTAGGGTAGGGCAAACAGAGACCCGATTAGCTCATTTTATATTATGGTTAATTTAAGAATTCAGCGAAATTCGATTACATTTGTTCAATTTACGTCGCTCCTATTTCAGATAGCGTATTGGGCTAAGCGGCATCTGAAGGCGCATGAAATGGCGAGTAAAATGCACTATTAAAGTTCTAGGGTAGGGCAAACAGAGACCCGATTAGATCATTTTATATTATGGTTAATTTAAGAATTAAGCAAAATTCTATCACATTTGTTCAATTTACGTCGCTCCTATTTCAGATAGCGTACTGGGCTAGGCGGCATCTCAAAGCGCATGAAATGGCGAGTAAAATGCACTATTAAACTTCTATGATAGGGCAATCAGAGACCCGATTAGATCATTTGATATTTTGTTTAATAAAAGAATTCAGCGAAATTCTATCACATTTGTTCAACTTACGTCGCTGATATTTCAGATAGCGTATTGGGCTAAGCTGCATCTCAAAGCGCATGAAATGGCGAATAAAATGCACTATTAAACTTCTAGGCGAGGGCGAACAGAGACCCGATTAGATCATTTTACATTTTGGTTAATAAAAGAATTCAGCGAAATTCTATCACATTTGCTCAGTTTACGTCGCTCCTATTACAGATAGCTTATTGTGCTTAGCGGCATCTCAAAGCGCATGAAGTGACGAGTGAAATGCACTATTAAACTTCTAGGGTAGGGCAAACAGAGACCCGATTAGATCATTTTAGATTATGGTTAATTTAAGAATTCAGCAAAATTCTATCACATATGTTCAATTTACGTCGTTCCTATTTCAGATAGCGTCCTGGGCTAAGCGGCATCTAATAGCGCACGAAATGGCGAGTATAATGCACTATTAAACTTCTAGGATAAGGCAAACAGAGACCCGATTAGATCATTTTATGTTACGGTTAATATTAGAATTCAGCGTAATTCTATCACATTTGTTCAAGTTACGTCGCTCCTATTTCTGATAGCGTACTGGGCTAGGCGGCATCTTAAAGCGCGTGGAATGGCGAGTAAAATGCACTACTAAACTTCTATGATAGGGCAATCAGGCACTCGATTAGATCATTTTATATTTTGTTTAATATAAGATTTCAGGGAAATTCTATCTCATTTGTTCAATTTACGTCGCTCCTATTTCAGTTAGCGTATTCGGCTAAGCGGCATCTCAAAGAGCATGGAATGGCGAATAAAATGCACTATTAAACTTCTAGGGTAGGACAAACAGAGACCCGATAAGATCATTTTACATTATGGTTAATAAAAGAATTCAGCGAAATTCTATCACATTTGTTCAATTTACGTCGCTCCTATTACAGATAGCTTATTGTGCTTAGCGGCATCTCAAAGCGCATGAAGTGACGAGTGAAATGCACTATTAAACTTCTAGGGTTGGTCGAAGAAAGACCCGATTAGATCATTTTACATTAAGGTTAATATAAGAATTCAGGGAAATTCTATCACATTTGTTCAATTTACGTCGCTCCTATTTCAGATAGCGCATTGGGCTAAGCGGCATCTCAAAGCGCATGAAATAGCGAATAAAATGAGCTATTAAACTTCTAGGCTAGGGCGAACAGAGACCCGATTAGATCATTTTACATTATGGTTAATAAAAGAATTCAGCGAAATTCTATCACATTTGTTCAACTTACGTCGCTCCTATTGCAGATAGCGTATTGGGCTAAGCGGCATCTAATAGCGCATGAAATGGCGAGTATAATGCACTATTAAACTTCTAGGATAAGGCAAACAGAGACCCGATTAGATCATTTTATGTTATGGTTAATATAAGAATTCAGTGTAATTCTATCACATTTGTTCAATTTACGTCGTTCGTATTTCAGATAGCGTCCTGGGCTAAGTGGCATCTAATAGCGCATGAAATGGCGAGTATAATGCACTATTAAACTTCTAGGATAAGGCAAACAGAGACCCGATTAGATCATTTTATGTTATGGTTAATATAAGAATTCAGTGTAATTCTATCAGATTTGTTCAAGTTACGTCGCTCCTATTTCAGATAGCGTACTGGGCTAGGCGGCATCTTAAAGCGCGTGGAATGGCGAGTAAAATACACTACTAAACTACTATGATAGGGCAATCAGAGACCCGATTAGGTCATTTTATATTTTGGTTAATATAAGAATTCAGCGAAATTCTATCACATTTGTTCAATTTACGTCGCTCCTATTACAGATAGCTTATTGTGCTTAGCGGCATCTCAAAGCGCATGAAGTGACGAGTGAAATGCACTATTAAACTTCTAGGGTTGGTCGAAGAAAGACCCGATTAGATCATTTTACATTAAGGTTAATATAAGAATTCAGGGAAATTCTATCACGTTTGTTCAATTTACGTCGCTCCTATTTCAGATAGCGTATTGGGCTAAGCGGCATCTCAAAGCGCATGAAATAGCGAATAAAATGAGCTATTAAACTTCTAGGCTAGGGCGAACAGAGACCCGATTAGATCATTTTACATTATGGTTAATAAAAGAATTCAGCGAAATTCTATCACATTTGTTCAACTTACGTCGCTCCTATTGCAGATAGCGTATTGGGCTAAGCGGCATCTAATAGCGCATGAAATGGCGAGTATAATGCACTATTAAACTTCTAGGATAAGGCAAACAGAGACCCGATTAGATCATTTTATGTTATGGTTAATATAAGAATTCAGTGTAATTCTATCACATTTGTTCAAGTTACGTCGCTGGTATTTCAGATAGCGTATTGGGCTAAGTGGCATCTCAAAGCGCATGAAATGGCGAGTAAAATGCACTATTAAACTTCTAGGGTAGGGCAAACAGAGACCCGATTAGATCATTTTATATTATGGTTAATTTAAGAATTCAGCAAAATTCTATCACATTTGTTCAATTTACGTCGTTCCTATTTCAGATAGCGTCCTGGGCTAAGCGGCATCTAATAGCGCATGAAATGGCGAGTATAATGCACTATTAAACTTCTAGCATAAGGCAAACAGAGACCCGATTAGATCATTTTATGTTATGGTTAATATAAGAATTCAGTGTAATTCTATCACATTCGTTCAAGTAACGTCGCTCCTATTTCAGATAGCGTACAGGGCTAGGCGGCATCTTAAAGCGCGTGGAAGGGCGAGTAAAATGCACTACTGAACTTCTAGGGTAGGGCAAACAAAGACCCGATTAGATCATTTTATATTATGGTTAATTTAAGAATTCAGCAAAATTCTATCACATATGTTCAATTTACGTCGTTCCTATTTCAGATAGCGTCCTGGGCTAAGCGGCATCTAATAGCGCACGAAATGGCGAGTATAATGCACTATTAAACTTCTAGGATAAGGCAAACAGAGTCCCGATTAGATCATTTTATGTTACGGTTAATATTAGAATTCAGCGTAATTCTATCACATTTGTTCAAGTTACGTCGCTCCTATTTCTGATAGCGAACTGGGCTAGGCGGCATCTTAAAGCGCGTGGAATGGCGAGTAAAATGCACTACTAAACTTCTATGATAGGGCAATCAGGCACTCGATTAGATCATTTTATATTTTGTTTAATATAAGATTTCAGGGAAATTCTATCTCATTTGTTCATTTTACGTCGCTCCTATTTCAGTTAGCGTATTCGGCTAAGCGGCATCTCAAAGAGCATGGAATGGCGAATAAAATGCACTATTAAACTTCTAGGGTAGGGCAAACAGAGACCCGATAAGATCATTTTACATTATGGTTAATAAAAGAATTCAGCGAAATTCTATCACATTTGTTCAACTTACGTCGCTCGTATTTCAGATAGCGTATTGGGCTAAGCGGCATCTCAAAGCGCATGAAATGGCGAGTAAAATGCACTATTAAACTTCTAGGGTAGGGCAAACAAAGACCCGATTAAATCATTTTATATTATGGTTAATTTAAGAATTCAGCGAAATTCTATCACATTTGTTCAATTTACGTCGCTCCTATTTCAGTTAGCGTATTGGGCTAGGCGGCATCCTAAAGCCCGCGGAATGGCGAATAAAATGCACTATTAAGCTTCTATGCTAGGGCAATCAGAGTCCTGATTAGATCATTTTATATTTTGGTTAATATAAGAATTCAGTGAAATTCTATCACATTTGTTCAATTTATTTCGCTCCTATTTCTGATAGCGTATTGGGCTAAGCGGCATCTCAAAGCGCATGAAATGGCGAATAAAATGTACTATTAAACTTCTAGGCGAGGGCGAACAGAGACCCGATTAGCTCATTTTACATTATGGTTAATAAAAGAATTCAGCGAAATTCTATCACATTTGTTCAATTTACGTCGCTCCTATTACAGATAGCTTATTGTGCTTAGCGGCATCTCAAAGCGCATGAAGTGACGAGTGAAATGCACTATTAAACTTCTAGGGTTGGTCGAAGAAAGACCCGATTAGATCATTTTACATTAAGGTTACTATAAGAACTCAGGGACATTCTATCACATTTGTTCAATTTACGTCGCTCCTATTTCAGATAGCGTATTGGGCTAAGCGGCATCTCAAAGCGCATGAAATGGCGAATAATATGAGCTATTCAACTTCTAGGCTAGGGCGAACAGAGACCGGATTAGGTCACTTTACATTATGGTTAATAAAAGAATTCAGCGAAATTCTATCACATTTGTTCAACTTACGTCGCTCCTATTGCAGATAGCGTATTGGGCTAAGTGGCATCTCAAAGCGCATGAAATGGCGAGTACAATGCACTATTAAACTTCTATGATAGGGCAATCAGAGACCCGATTAGATCATTTTATATTTTCTTTAATATAAGATTGCAGGGAAATTCTATCACATTTGTTCAATTTACGTCGCTCCTATTTCAGTTAGCGTATTGGGCTAAGCGGCATCTCAAAGCGCATGAAATGACGAGTGAAATGCACTATTAGACTTCTATGGTAGGGCGAACAGAGACCCGATTAGATCATTTTATATTTTGGTTAATATAAGATTTCAGGGAAATTCTATCACATTTGTTCAATTTACGTCGCTCCCATTTCAGATAGCGTACTGGGCTAGGCGGCATCTAAAAGCGCGTGGAGAGGCGAGTAAAATGCACTATTAAACTTCTATGATAGGGCAATCAGAGACCCGATTAGATCATTTTATATTACGGTTAATATAAGAATTCAGCGTAATTCTATCACATTTGTTCAACTTACGTCGCTCCTATTTCAGACAGCGTACTGGGCTAGGTGGCATATTAAAGCGCGTGGAATGGCGAGTAAAATGCACTACTAAACTACTATGATAGGGCAATCAGAGACCCGATTAGGTCATTTTATATTTTGGTTAATATAAGAATTCAGCGAAATTCTATCACATTTGTTCAATTTACGTCGCTCCTATTACAGATAGCTTATTGTGCTTAGCGGCATCTCAAAGCGCATGAAGTGACGAGTGAAATGCACTATTAAACTTCTAGGGTTGGTCGAAGAAAGACCCGATTAGATCATTTTACATTAAGGTTAATATAAGAATTCAGGGAAATTCTATCACATTTGTTCAATTTACGTCGCTCCTATTTCAGATAGCGCATTGGGCTAAGCGGCATCTCAAAGCGCATGAAATAGCGAATAAAATGAGCTATTAAACTTCTAGGCTAGGGCGAACAGAGACCCGATTAGATCATTTTACATTATGGTTAATAAAAGAATTCAGCGAAATTCTATCACATTTGTTCAACTTACGTCGCTCCTATTGCAGATAGCGTATTGGGCTAAGCGGCATCTAATAGCGCATGAAATGGCGAGTATAATGCACTATTAAACTTCTAGGATAAGGCAAACAGAGACCCGATTAGATCATTTTATGTTATGGTTAATATAAGAATTCAGTGTAATTCTATCACATTTGTTCAATTTACGTCGTTCGTATTTCAGATAGCGTCCTGGGCTAAGCGGCATCTAATAGCGCATGAAATGGCGAGTATAATGCACTATTAAACATCTAGGATAAGGCAAACAGAGACCCGATTAGATCATTTTATGTTATGGTTAATATAAGAATTCAGTGTAATTCTATCAGATTTGTTCAAGTTACGTCGCTCCTATTTCAGATAGCGTACTGGGCTAGGCGGCATCTTAAAGCGCGTGGAATGGCGAGTAAAATACACTACTAAACTACTATGATAGGGCAATCAGAGACCCGATTAGGTCATTTTATATTTTGGTTAATATAAGAATTCAGCGAAATTCTATCACATTTGTTCAATTTACGTCGCTCCTATTACAGATAGCTTATTGTGCTTAGCGGCATCTCAAAGCGCATGAAGTGACGAGTGAAATGCACTATTAAACTTCTAGGGTTGGTCGAAGAAAGACCCGATTAGATCATTTTACATTAAGGTTAATATAAGAATTCAGGGAAATTCTATCACGTTTGTTCAATTTACGTCGCTCCTATTTCAGATAGCGTATTGGGCTAAGCGGCATCGCAAAGCGCATGAAATAGCGAATAAAATGAGCTATTAAACTTCTAGGCTAGGGCGAACAGAGACCCGATTAGATCATTTTACATTATGGTTAATAAAAGAATTCAGCGAAATTCTATCACATTTGTTCAACTTACGTCGCTCCTATTGCAGATAGCGTATTGGGCTAAGCGGCATCTAATAGCGCATGAAATGGCGAGTATAATGCACTATTAAACTTCTAGGATAAGGCAAACAGAGACCCGATTAGATCATTTTATGTTATGGTTAATATAAGAATTCAGTGTAATTCTATCACATTCGTTCAAGTAACGTCGCTCCTATTTCAGATAGCGTACAGGGCTAGGCGGCATCTTAAAGCGCGTGGAAGGGCGAGTAAAATGCACTACTGAACTTCTAGGGTAGGGCAAACAGAGACCCGATTAGATCATTTTATATTATGGTTAATTTAAGAATTCAGCAAAATTCTATCACATTTGTTCAATTTACGTCGTTCCTATTTCAGATAGCGTCCTGGGCTAAGCGGCATCTAATAGCGCACGAAATGGCGAGTATAATGCACTATTAAACTTCTAGGATAAGGCAAACAGAGACCCGATTAGATCATTTTATGTTACGGTTAATATTTGAATTCAGCGTAATTCTATCACATTTGTTCAAGTTACGTCGCTCCTATTTCTGATAGCGTACTGGGCTAGGCGGCATCTTAAAGCGCGTGGAATGGCGAGTAAAATGCACTACTAAACTTCTATGATAGGGCAATCAGGCACTCGATTAGATCATTTTATATTTTGTTTAATATAAGATTTCAGGGAAATTCTATCTCATTTGTTCAATTTACGTCGCTCCTATTTCAGTTAGCGTATTCGGCTAAGCGGCATCTCAAAGAGCATGGAATGGCGAATAAAATGCACTATTAAACTTCTAGGGTAGGGCAAACAAAGACCCGATTAAATCATTTTATATTATGGTTAATTTAAGAATTCAGCGAAATTCTATCACATTTGTTCAATTTACGTCGCTCCTATTTCAGATAGCGTATTGGGCTAGGCGGCATCCTAAAGCCCGCGGAATGGCGTATAAAATGCACTATTAAGCTTCTATGCTAGGGCAATCAGAGTCCTGATTAGATCATTTTATATTTTGGTTAATATAAGAATTCAGTGAAATTCTATCACATTTGTTCAATTTATTTCGCTCCTACTTCTGATAGCGTATTGGGCTAAGCGGCATCTCAAAGCGCATGAAATGGCGAATAAAATGTACTATTAAACTTCTAGGCGAGGGCGAACAGAGACCCGATTAGCTCATTTTACATTATGGTTAATAAAAGAATTCAGCGAAATTCTATCACATTTGTTCAATTTACGTCGCTCCTATTACAGATAGCTTATTGTGCTTAGCGGCATCTCAAAGCGCATGAAGTGACGAGTGAAATGCACTATTAAACTTCTAGGGTTGGTCGAAGAAAGACCCGATTAGATCATTTTACATTAAGGTTACTATAAGAACTCAGGGAAATTCTATCACATTTGTTCAACTTACGTCGCTCCTATTTCAGATAGCGTATTGGGCTAAGCGGCATCTCAAAGCGCATGAAATGGCGAACAATATGAGCTATTCAACTTCTAGGCTAGGGCGAACAGAGACCGGATTAGATCACTTTACATTATGGTTAATAAAAGAATTCAGCGAAATTCTATCACATTTGTTCAACTTACGTCGCTCCTATTGCAGATAGCGTATTGGGCTAAGTGGCATCTCAAAGCGCATGAAATGGCGAGTACAATGCACTATTAAACTTCTATGATAGGGCATTCAGAGACCCGATTAGATCATTTTATATTTTGTTTAATATAAGATTGCAGGGAAATTCTATCACATTTGTTCAATTTACGTCGCTCCTATTTCAGTTAGCGTATTGGGCTAAGCGGCATCTCAAAGCGCATGAAATGACGAGTGAAATGCACTATTAGACTTCTATGGTAGGGCGAACAGAGACCCGATTAGATCATTTTATATTTTGGTTAATATAAGATTTCAGGGAAATTCTATCACATTTGTTCAATTTACGTCGCTCCCATTTCAGATAGCGTACTGGGCTAGGCGGCATCTAAAAGCGCGTGGAGAGGCGAGTAAAATGCACTATTAAACTTCTATGATAGGGCAATCAGAGACCCGATTAGATCATTTTATATTACGGTTAATATAAGAATTCAGCGTAATTCTATCACATTTGTTCAACTTACGTCGCTCCTATTTCAGACAGCGTACTGGGCTAGGTGGCATCTTAAAGCGCGTGGAATGGCGAGTAAAATGCACTACTAAACTACTATGATAGGGCAATCAGAGACCCGATTAGGTCATTTTATATTTTGGTTAATATAAGAATTCAGCGAAATTCTATCACATTTGTTCAATTTACGTCGCTCCTATTACAGATAGCTTATTGTGCTTAGCGGCATCTCAAAGCGCATGAAGTGACGAGTGAAATGCACTATTAAACTTCTAGGGTTGGTCGAAGAAAGGCCCGATTAGATCATTTTAGATTAAGGTTAATATAAGAATTCAGGGAAATTCTATCACATTTGTTCAATTTACGTCGCTCCTATTTCAGATAGCGCATTGGGCTAAGCGGCATCTCAAAGCGCATGAAATAGCGAATAAAATGAGCTATTAAACTTCTAGGCTAGGGCGAACAGAGACCCGATTAGATCATTTTACATTATGGTTAATAAAAGAATTCAGCGAAATTCTATCACATTTGTTCAACTTACGTCGCTCCTATTGCAGATAGCGTATTGGGCTAAGCGGCATCTAATAGCGCATGAAATGGCGAGTATAATGCACTATTAAACTTCTAGGATAAGGCAAACAGAGACCCGATTAGATCATTTTATGTTATGGTTAATATAAGAATTCAGTGTAATTCTATCAGATTTGTTCAAGTTACGTCGCTCCTATTTCAGATAGCGTACTGGGCTAGGCGGCATCTTAAAGCGCGTGGAATGGCGAGTAAAATGCACTACTAAACTACTATGATAGGGCAATCAGAGACCCGATTAGGTCATTTTATATTTTGGTTAATATAAGAATTCAGCGAAATTCTATCACATTTGTTCAATTTACGTCGCTCCTATTACAGATAGCTTATTGTGCTTAGCGGCATCTCAAAGCGCATGAAGTGACGAGTGAAATGCACTATTAAACTTCTAGGGTTGGTCGAAGAAAGACCCGATTAGATCATTTTACATTAAGGTTAATATAAGAATTCAGGGAAATTCTATCACGTTTGTTCAATTTACGTCGCTCCTATTTCAGATAGCGTATTGGGCTAAGCGGCATCTCAAAGCGCATGAAATAGCGAATAAAATGAGCTATTAAACTTCTAGGCTAGGGCGAACAGAGACCCGATTAGATCATTTTACATTATGGTTAATAAAAGAATTCAGCGAAATTCTATCACATTTGTTCAACTTACGTCGCTCCTATTGCAGATAGCGTATTGGGCTAAGCGGCATCTAATAGCGCATGAAATGGCGAGTATAATGCACTATTAAACTTCTAGGATAAGGCAAACAGAGACCCGATTAGATCATTTTATGTTATGGTTAATATAAGAATTCAGTGTAATTCTATCACATTTGTTCAAGTTACGTCGCTGGTATTTCAGATAGCGTATTGGGCTAAGTGGCATCTCAAAGCGCATGAAATGGCGAGTAAAATGCACTATTAAACTTCTAGGGTAGGGCAAATAGAGACACGATTAGATCATTTTATATTATGGTTAATTTAAGAATTCAGCAAAATTCTATCACATTTGTTCAATTTACGTCGTTCCTATTTCAGATAGCGTCCTGGGCTAAGCGGCATCTAATAGCGCATGAAATGGCGAGTATAATGCACTATTAAACTTCTAGGATAAGGCAAACAGAGACCCGATTAGATCATTTTATGTTACGGTTAATATAAGAATTCAGCGTAATTCTATCACATTTGTTCAAGTTACGTCGCTCCTATTTCTGATAGCGTACTGGGCTAGGCGGCATCTTAAAGCGCGTGGAATGGCGAGTAAAATGCACTACTAAACTTCTATGATAGGGCAATCTGGCACTCGATTAGATCATTTTATATTTTGTTTAATATAAGATTTCAGGGAAATTCTATCTCATTTGTTCAATTTACGTCGCTCCTATTTCAGTTAGCGTATTCGGCTATGCGGCATCTCAAAGAGCATGAAATGGCGAATAAAATGCACCAGTAAACTTCCAGGCTAGGGCGAACAGAGACCCGATTAGATCATTTTACATTATGGTTAATAAAAGAATTCAGCGAAATTCTATCACATTTGTTCCTCTTACGTCGCTCGTATTTCAGATAGCGTATTGGGCTACGCGGCATCTCAAAGCGCATGAAATGGCGAGTAAAATGCACTATTAAACTTCTAGGGTAGGCCAAACAGAGTCCCGATAAGATCATTTTATATTATGGTTAATTTAAGAATTCAGCGAAATTCTATCACATTTGTTCAATTTACGTCGCTCCTATTTCAGATAGCGTATTGGGCTAAGCGGCATCTCAAAGCGCATGAAATGGCGAGTAAAATGCACTATTAAACTTCTAGGGTAGGGCAAACAGAGACGCGATAAGATCATTTTACATTATGGTTAATAAAAGAATTCAGCGAAATTCTATCACATTTGTTCAACTTACGTCGCTCGTATTTCAGATAGCGTATTGGGCTAAGCGGCATCCCAAAGCGCATGAAATGACGAGTAAAATGCACTATTAAACTTCTAGGGTAGGGCAAACAAAGACCCGATTAAATCATTTTATATTATGGTTAATTTAAGAATTCAGCAAAATTCTATCACATTTGTTCAATTTACTTAGCTCCTATTTCAGATAGCGTACTGGGCTAGGCGGCAACTTAAAGCGCGTGGAATGGCGAGTAAAATGCACTATTAAACTTCTATGATAGGGCAATCAGAGACCCGATTAGATCATTTTATATTTTGGTTAATATAAGAATTCAGCGAAATTCTATCACATTTGTTCAATTTACGTCGCTCCTATGTCAGATAGCGTATTGGGCCAAGCGGCATCTCAAAGCGCATTAAATGGCGAGTGAAATGCACTATTAATCTTCTAGGGTAGGGCAATCAAAGACCCCATTAGATCATTTTATATTATGGTTAATTTAAGAATTCAGCGAAATTCTATCACATTTGTTCAATTTACGTCGCTCCTATTTCAGATAGCGTATTGGGCTAAGCGGCATCTCAAAGCGCATGAAATGGCGAGTAAAATGCACTATTAAACTTCTAGGGTAAGGCAAACAGAGACCCGATTAGATCATTTTATATTACGGTTAATATAAGAATTCAGAGTAATTCTATCACATTTATTCAATTTACGTCGCCCCTATTTCAGATAGCGTATTGGGCTAAGCGGCATCTCAAAGCGCATGAAATGGCGAGTCAAATGCACTCTTAAGCTTCTATGATAGGGAAATCAGAGACCCGATTAGATTATTTTATATTTTGGTTAATATAATAATTCAGCGAAATTCTAACACATTTGTTCCATTTACGTCGCTCCTATTTCAGATTGCGTACTGGGCTAGGCGGCATCTTAAAGCGCGTGGAATGGCGAGTAAAATGCACTATTAAACTTCAAGGGTAGGGCAAACAGAGACCCGATTAGATCATTTTATATTATGGTTAATTTAAGAATTCAGAAAAATTCTATCACATTTGTTCAATTTACGTCGTTCCTATTTCAGATAGCGTATTGGGCTATGCGGCATCTCAAAGCGCATGAAATGACGAGTAAAATGCACTGTTATACTTCTAGGGTAGGGCAAACAGAGACCCGATTAGATCATTTTATATTACGGTTAATATAAGAATTCAGCGTAATTCTATCACATTTGTTCAACTTACGTCGCTCCTATTTCAGATAGCGTACTGGGCTAGGCGGTATCTCAAAGCGCGTGGAAGGGCGAGTAAAATGCACTACGAAACTTCTATGATAGGGCAATCAGAGACCCGATTAGATCATTTTATATTTTGGTTAATATAAGAATTCAGCGAAATTCTCTCACATTTGTTCAATTTACGTCGCTGATATTTCAGATAGCGTATTGGACTAAGCGGCATCTCAAAGCGCAAGAAATGTCGAGTAAAATGCACTATTAAACTTCTAGGGTAGTGCAAACAGAGACCCGATAAGATCATTTTATATTATGGTTAATTTAAGAATTCAGCGAAATTCCCTCAGATTTGTTCAATTTACGTCGCTGATATTTCAGATAGCGTATTGGGCTAAGCGGCATCTCGAAGCGCGAGAAATGGCGAGTAAAATGCTCTATTAAACTTCTAGGGTAGGGCAAACAGAGACCCGATTAGATCATTTTATATTTTGGTTAATATAAGAATTCAGCGAAATTCTATCACATTTGTTCAATTTACGTCGCTCCTATTTCAGATAGCGTATTGGGCTAAGCGGCATCTCAAAGCGCATGAAATGACGAATAAAATGTACAATTAAGCTTCTACGCTAGGGCGAACAGAGACCCGATTAGATCATTTTACGTTATGGTTAATAAAAGAATTCAGCGAAATTCCAGCACATTTGATCAATTTACATCGCTCCTATTTCAGATAGCGTATTGGGCTAAGCGGCATCTTAAAGCGCGTGAAATGACGAGTAAAATGCACTATTAAACTTCTAGGGTAGGGCAAACAGAGACCCCATTAGATCATTTTATATTATGGTTAATATAAGAATTCAGCGAAATTCTATCACATTTGTTCAATTTACGTCGCTCCTATTTCAGATAGCGTATTGGGCTAAGCGGCATCTCAAAGCGCATGAAATGGCGAGTAAAATGCACTATTGAACTTCTAGGGTAGGGCAAACAGAGACCCGATTAGATCATTTTATATTATGGTTAATTTAAGAATTCAGCGAAATTCTATCACATTTGTTCAATTTACGTGGCTCCTATTGCAGATAGCGTATTGGGCTAAGCGGCATCTTAAAGCGCGTGGAATGGCGAGTAAAATTTACTATTAAACTTCTATGATAGGGCAATCAGAGACCCGATTAGATCATTTTATATTTTGGTTAATATAAGAATTCAGCGTAACTCTGACACATTTGTTCAACTTACGTAGCTCCTATTTCAGATAGCGTACTGGCCTAGGCGGCATCTTAAAGCGCGTGGAATGGCGGGTAAAATGCACTATTAAACTTCTATGATAGGGCAATCAGAGACCCGATTAGATCATTTTATGTTTCGGTTAATATAAGAATTCAGCGAAATTCTATCACATTTGTTCAATTTACGTCGCTCCTATTTCAGATAGCGTATTGGGATAAGCTGCATCTCAAAGCGCAAGACATGGCGAGTAAAATGCACTACTAAACTTCTAGGGTAGGCAAACAGAGACCCGATTAGATCATTTTATATTGCGGTTAATATAAGAATTCAGCGTAACTCTGTCACATTTGTTCAACTTACGTAGCTCCTATTTCAGATAGCGTCCTGGGCTAGGCGGCATCTTAAAGCGCGTGGAATGGCGAGTAAAATGCACTATTAAACTTCTAGGATAAGGCAAACAGAGACCCGATTAGATCATTTTATATTACGGTTAATTTAAGAATTCAGCGTAATTCTGTCACATTTGTTCAACATACGTAGCTCCTATTTCAGATAGCGTACTGGGCTAGGCGGCAACTTAAAGCGCGTGGAATGTCGAGTAAAATACACTATCAAACTTCTATGATAGGGCAATCAGAGACCCGATTAGATCATTTTATATTTTGGTTAATATAAGAATTCAGCGAAATTCTATCACATTTGTTCAATTTACGTCGCTCCTATTTCAGATAGCGTATTGGGCTAAGCGGCATCTCAAAGCGCATGAAATGGCGAGTAAAATGCACTATTAAACTTCTAGGGTAGGGCAATCAGAGACCCGACTAGATCATTTTATATTATGGTTAATTTAAGAATTCAGCAAAATTCTGTCACATTTGTTCAGTTTACGTCGCTCCTGTTTCAGATAGCGTACTGGGCTATGCGGCATCTTAAAGCGCCTGGAATGGCGAGTAAAATTCACTATTAAACTTCTATGATAGGGCAATCAGAGACCCGATTAGATCATTTTATATTTTGGTTAATATAAGAATTCAGCGAAATTCTATCACATTTGTTCAACTTTCGTCGCTCCTATTTCAGATAGCGTACTGAGCTAGGCGGCATCTTAAAGCGCGTGGAATGGCGAGTAAAATGCACTATTAAACTTCTATGATAGGGCAATCAGAGACCCGATTAGATCATTTTATATTTTGGTTAATATAAGAATTCAGCGAAATTCTATTACATTTGTTCAATTTACGTCGCTCCTATTTCAGATAGCGTATTGGGCTAAGCGGCATCTCAATGCGCATGGATTGACGACTGAAATGCTCTATTAAACTTCTGGGGTAGGGCGAACAGAAACCCGAATAGATCATTTTATATTACGGTTAATTTAAGAATTCAGCGAAATTCTATCACATTTGTTCAATTTACATCGCTCCTATTTCAGATAGCGTATTGGGCTAAGCGGCATCTCAAAGCGCATGAAATGGCGAGTAAAATGCACTATTAAACTTCTAGGGTAGGGCAAACAGAGACGCGATAAGATCATTTTACATTATGGTTAATAAAAGAATTCAGCGAAATTCTATCACATTTGTTCAACTCACGTCGCTGATATTTCAGATAGCGTATTGGGCTATGCGGCATCGCAAAGCGCAAGAAATGCCGAGTAAAATGCACTCTTAAACTTCTCTGATAGGGCAATCAGAGACCCGATTGGATCATTTTACATTTTGTTTAATATAAGATTTCAGGGACATTCTATCACATTTGTTTAATTTACGTCGCTGCTATTTCAGATCGCGTACTGGGCTAGGCGGCATCTTAAAGCGCGTGGAATGGCGAATAAAATGCACTATTAAACTTCTAGGCGAGGGCGAACAGAGACCCGATTAGATCATTTTACATTATGGTCAATAAAGGAATTCAGCGAAATTCTATCACATTTGTTCAATTTACGTCGCTCCTATTACAGATAGCTTATTGTGCTTAGCGGCATCTCAAAGCGCATGAAGTGACGAGTGAAATGCACTATTAAACTTCTAGGGTTGGTCGAAGAAAGACCCGATTAGATCATTTTACATTAAGGTTAATATAAGAATTCAGGGAAATTCTATCACATTTGTTCAATTTACGTCGCTCCTATTTCAGACAGCGTATTGGGCTAAGCGGCATCGCAAAGTGCATGAAATGGCGAATAAAATGAGCTATTCAACTTCTAGGCTAGAGCGAACAGAGACCGGATTAGATCACTTAACATTATGGTTAATAAAAGAATTCAGCGAAATTCTATCACATTTGCTCAATTTACGTCGCTCCTATTTCAGATAGCGTATTGGGCTAAGCGGCATCTCAAAGCGCATGAAATGGCGAGTAAAATGCACTATTAAACTTCTAGGGTAAGGCAAACAGAGACGCGATAAGATCATTTTACATTATGGTTAATAAAAGAATTCAGCGAAATTCTATCACATTTGTTCAATTTACGTCGCTGATATTTCAGATAGCGTATTGGACTAAGCGGCATCTCAAAGCGCAAGAAATGTCGAGTAAAATGCACTATTAAACTTCTAGGGTAGTGCAAACAGAGACCCGATAAGATCATTTTATATTATGGTTAATTTAAGAATTCAGCGAAATTCTCTCAGATTTGTTCAATTTACGTCGCTGATATTTCAGATAGCGTATTGGGCTAAGCGGCATCTCAAAGCGCGAGAAATGGCGAGTAAAATGCTCTATTAAACTTCTAGGGTAGGGCACACAGAGACCCGATTAGATCATTTTATATTTTGGTTTATATAAGAATTCAGCGAAATTCTATCACATTTGTTCAATTTACGTCGCTCCTATTTCAGATAGCGTATTGGGCTAAGCGGCATCTCAAAGCGCAAGACATGGCGAGTAAAATGCACTACTAAACTTCTAGGGTAGGGCAATCAGAGACCCGACTAGAGCATTTTATATTATGGTTAATTTAAGAATTCAGCAAAATTCTATCACATTTGTTCAGTTTACGTCGCTCCTATTTCAGATAGCGTACTGGGCTATGCGGCATCTTAAAGCGCGTGGAATGGCGAGTAAAATGCAATATTAAACTTCTATGATAGGGCAATCAGAGACCCGATTAGATCATTTTATGTTTTGGTTAATATAAGAATTCAGCGAAATTCTATCACATTTGTTCAATTTACGTCGCTCCTATTTCAGATAGCGTATTGGGGTAAGTTGCATCTCAAAGCGCAAGACATGGCGAGTAAAATGCACTACTAAACTTCTAGGGTAGGCAAACAGAGACCCGATTAGATCATTTTATATTGCGGTTAATATAAGAATTCAGCGTAACTCTGTCACATTTGATCAACTTACGTAGCTCCTATTTCAGATAGCGTCCTGGGCTAGCCGGCATCTTAAAGCGCGTGGAATGGCGAGTAAAATGCACTATTAAACTTCTAGGATACGGCAAACAGAGACCCGATTAGATCATTTTATATTACGGTTAATATAAAAATTCAGCGTAATTCTGTCACATTTGTTCAACATACGTAGCTCCTATTTCAGATAGCGTACTGGGCTAGGCGTCAACTTAAAGCGCGTGGAATGTCGAGTAAAATACACTATCAGACTTCTATGATAGGACAATCAGAGACCCGATTAGATCATTTTATATTTTGGTTAATATAAGAATTCACGGAAATTCTATCACATTTGTTCAATTTACGTCGCTCCTATTTCAGATAGCGTATTGGGCTAAGCGGCATCTCAACTCGCATGAAATGGCGAGTAAAATGCACTATTAAACTTCTAGGGTAGGGCAATCAGAGACCCGACTAGATCATTTTATATTATGGTTAATTTAAGAATTCAGCAAAATTCTATCACATTTGTTCAGTTTACGTCGCTCCTATTTCAGATAGCGTACTGGGCTATGCGGCATCTTAAAGCTCGTGGAATGGCGAGTAAAATTCACTATTAAACTTCTATGATAGGGCAATCAGAGACCCGATTAGATCATTTTATATTTGGTTAATATAAGAATTCAGCGAAATTCTATCACATTTGTTCAACTTTCGTCGCTCCTATTTCAGATAGCGTACTGAGCTAGGCGGCATCTTAAAGCGCGTGAAATGGCGAGTAAAATGCACTATTAAACTTCTATGATAGGGCAATCAGAGACCCGATTAGATCATTTTATATTTTGGTTAATATAAGAATTCAGCGAAATTCTATTACATTTGTTCAATTTACGTCGCTCCTATTTCAGATAGCGTATTGGGCTAAGCGGCATCTCAATGCGCATGGATTGACGACTGAAATGCTCTATTAAACTTCTGGGGTAGTGCGAACAGAAACCCGAATAGATCATTTTATATTACGGTTAATATAAGAATTCAGCGAAATTCTATCACATTTGTTCAATTTACGTCGCTCCCTATGTCAGATAGCGTATTGGGCTAAGCGGCATCTCAATGCGCATGAAATGGCGAGTAACATGCACTAATACACTTCTAGGATAAGGCAAACAGAGACCCGATTAGATCATTTTATATTACGGTTAATATAAGAATTCAGCGTAATTCTATCACATTTGTTCAACTTACGTCGCTCCTCTTTCAGATAGCGTACTGGGCTAGGCGGCATCTTAAAGCGCGTGGAATGGCGAGTAAAGTGCACTATTAAACTTCTATGATAGGGCTATCAGAGACCCGATTAGATCATTTTATATTTTGGTTAATATAAGAATTCAGCGAAATTCTATCACATTTGTTCAATTTACGTCGCTCCTCTTTCAGATAGCGTACTGGGCTAGGCGGCATCTTAAAGCGCGTGGAATGGCGAGTAAAATGCAATATTAAACTTCTATGATAGGGCAATCAGAGACCCGATTAGATCATTTTATGTTTTGGTTAATATAAGAATTCAGCGAAATTCTATCACATTTGTTCAATTTACGTCGCTCCTATTTCAGATAGCGTATTGGGGTAAGTTGCATCTCAAAGCGCAAGACATGGCGAGTAAAATGCACTACTAAACTTCTAGGGTAGGCAAACAGAGACCCGATTAGATCATTTTATATTGCGGTTAATATAAGAATTCAGCGTAACTCTGTCACATTTGATCAACTTACGTAGCTCCTATTTCAGATAGCGTCCTGGGCTAGCCGGCATCTTAAAGCGCGTGGAATGGCGAGTAAAATGCACTATTAAACTTCTAGGATACGGCAAACAGAGACCCGATTAGATCATTTTATATTACGGTTAATATAAAAATTCAGCGTAATTCTGTCACATTTGTTCAACATACGTAGCTCCTATTTCAGATAGCGTACTGGGCTAGGCGTCAACTTAAAGCGCGTGGAATGTCGAGTAAAATACACTATCAGACTTCTATGATAGGACAATCAGAGACCCGATTAGATCATTTTATATTTTGGTTAATATAAGAATTCACGGAAATTCTATCACATTTGTTCAATTTACGTCGCTCCTATTTCAGATAGCGTATTGGGCTAAGCGGCATCTCAACTCGCATGAAATGGCGAGTAAAATGCACTATTAAACTTCTAGGGTAGGGCAATCAGAGACCCGACTAGATCATTTTATATTATGGTTAATTTAAGAATTCAGCAAAATTCTATCACATTTGTTCAGTTTACGTCGCTCCTATTTCAGATAGCGTACTGGGCTATGCGGCATCTTAAAGCTCGTGGAATGGCGAGTAAAATTCACTATTAAACTTCTATGATAGGGCAATCAGAGACCCGATTAGATCATTTTATATTTTGGTTAATATAAGAATTCAGCGAAATTCTATCACATTTGTTCAACTTTCGTCGCTCCTATTTCAGATAGCGTACTGAGCTAGGCGGCATCTTAAAGCGCGTGGAATGGCGAGTAAAATGCACTATTAAACTTCTATGATAGGGCAATCAGAGACCCGATTAGATCATTTTATATTTTGGTTAATATAAGAATTCAGCGAAATTCTATTACATTTGTTCAATTTACGTCGCTCCTATTTCAGATAGCGTATTGGGCTAAGCGGCATCTCAATGCGCATGGATTGACGACTGAAATGCTCTATTAAACTTCTGGGGTAGTGCGAACAGAAACCCGAATAGATCATTTTATATTACGGTTAATATAAGAATTCAGCGAAATTCTATCACATTTGTTCAATTTACGTCGCTCCTATGTCAGATAGCGTATTGGGCTAAGCGGCATCTCAATGCGCATGAAATGGCGAGTAACATGCACTAATACACTTCTAGGATAAGGCAAACAGAGACCCGATTAGATCATTTTATATTACGGTTAATATAAGAATTCAGCGTAATTCTATCACATTTGTTCAACTTACGTCGCTCCTCTTTCAGATAGCGTACTGGGCTAGGCGGCATCTTAAAGCGCGTGGAATGGCGAGTAAAGTGCACTATTAAACTTCTATGATAGGGCTATCAGAGACCCGATTAGATCATTTTATATTTTGGTTAATATAAGAATTCAGCGAAATTCTATCACATTTGTTCAATTTACGTCGCTCCTCTTTCAGATAGCGTACTGGGCTAGGCGGCATCTTAAAGCGGGTGGAAGGGTGAGTAAAATGCACTACTAATCTTCCATGATAGGGCAATCAGAGACCCGATTAGATCATTTTATATTTTGGTTAATAAAAGAATTCAGCGAAATTCTATCACATTTGCTCAATTTACGTCGCTCCTATTACAGATAGCTTATTGTGCTTAGCGGCATCTCAAAGCGCATGAAGTGACGAGTGAAATGCACTATTAAACTTCTAGGGTAGGGCAAACAGAGACCCGACTAGATCATTTTATATTATGGTTAATTTAAGAATTCAGCAAAATTCTATCACATTTGTTCAATTTACGTCGCTCCTATTTCAGATAGCGTACTGGGCTAGGCGGAATCTCAAAGCGCGTGGAAGGGCGAGTAAAATGCACTACTAAACTTCTATGATCGGGCAATCAGAGACCCGATTACATCATTTTATATTTTGGTTAATATAAGAATTCAGCGAAATTCTCTCACATTTGTTCAATTTACGTCGCTGATATTTCAGATAGCGTATTGGGCTCAGCGGCATCTTAAAGCGCGTGGAAAGGCGAGTAAAATGCACTATTAAACTTCTATGATAGGGCAATCAGAGACCCGATTAGATCATTTAATTTTGGTTAATATAAGAATTCAGCGTAATGCTATCACATTTGTTCAATTTACGTCGCTCCTATTACAGACAGCTTATTGGGCTTAGCGGCATCTCGAAGCGCATGAAATGACGAGTGAAATGCACTATTAAACTTCTAGGGTTGGTCGAAGAAAGACCCAATTAGATCATTTTACATTAAGGTTAATATAAGAATTCAGGGAAATTCTATCACATTTGTTCAACATACGTCGCTCCTATTTCAGATAGCGTATTGGGCTAAGCGGCATCTCAAAGCGCATGAAATGGCGAGTAAAATGCACTAGTAAACTTCTAGGGTAGGGCAATCAGAGACCCGATTAGATCATTTTATATTATGGTTAATTTAAGAATTCAGCAAAATTCTATCACATTAGTTCAATTTACGTCGTTCCTATTTCAGATAGCGTACTGGGCTATGCGGCATCTTAAAGCGCGTGGAATGGCGAGTAACATTCACTATTAAACTTCTATGATAGGGCAATCAGAGACCCGATTAGATCATTTCATATTTTGGTTAATATAAGAATTCAGCGAAATTCTATCACATTTGTTCAATTTGCGTCGCTCCTATTTCAGATAGCTTATTGGGCTAAGCGGCACCTCAAAGCGCATGAAATGGCGAGTGAAATGCACTATTAATCTTCTAGGGTAGGGCAATCAGAGACCCCATTAGATCATTTTATATTATGGTTAATTTAAGAATTCAGCGAATTCTATCACATTTGTTCAATTTACGTCGCTCCTATTTCAGATAGCGTATTGGGCTAAGCGGCATCTCAAAGCGCATGAAATGGCGAGCAAAATGCACTATTAAACTTCTAGGGTAAGACAAACAGAGACCCGATTAGATCATTTTATATTACGGTTAATATAAGAATTCAGAGTAATTCTATCACATTTGTTCAATTTACGTCGCCCCTATTTCAGATAGCGTATTGGGCTAAGCGGCATCTCAAAGCGCATGAAATGGCGAGTCAAATGCACTGATAAACTTCTATGATAGGGAAATCAGAGACCCGATTAGATTATTTTATATTTTGGTTAATATAATAATTCAGCGAAATTCTAACACATTTGTTCCATTTACGTCGCTCCTATTTCAGATAGCGTACTGGACTAGGCGGCATCTTAAAGCGCGTGGAATGGCGAGTAAAATGCACTATTAAACTTCAAGGGTAGGGCAAACAGAGACCCGATTAGATCATTTTATGTTTTGGTTAATATAAGAATTCAGCGAAATTCTATCACATTTGTTCAATTTACGTCGCTCCTATTTCAGATAGCGTATTGGGGTAAGTTGCATCTCAAAGCGCAAGACATGGCGAGTAAAATGCACTACTAAACTTCTAGGGTAGGCAAACAGAGACCCGATTAGATCATTTTATATTGCGGTTAATATAAGAATTCAGCGTAACTCTGTCACATTTGATCAACTTACGTAGCTCCTATTTCAGATAGCGTCCTGGGCTAGCCGGCATCTTAAAGCGCGTGGAATGGCGAGTAAAATGCACTATTAAACTTCTAGGATAAGGCAAACAGAGACCCGATTAGATCATTTTATATTACGGTTAATATAAAAATTCAGCGTAATTCTGTCACATTTGTTCAACATACGTAGCTCCTATTTCAGATAGCGTACTGGGCTAGGCGTCAACTTAAAGCGCGTGGAATGTCGAGTAAAATACACTATCAAACTTCTATGATAGGGCAATCAGAGACCCGATTAGATCATTTTATATTTTGGTTAATATAAGAATTCACCGAAATTCTATCACATTTGTTCAATTTACGTCGCTCCTATTTCAGATAGCGTATTGGGCTAAGCGGCATCTCAACTCGCATGAAATGGCGAGTAAAATGCACTATTAAACTTCTAGGGTAGGGCAATCAGAGACCCGACTAGATCATTTTATATTATGGTTAATTTAAGAATTCAGCAAAATTCTATCACATTTGTTCAGTTTACGTCGCTCCTATTTCAGATAGCGTACTGGGCTATGCGGCATCTTAAAGCTCGTGGAATGGCGAGTAAAATTCACTATTAAACTTCTATGATAGGGCAATCAGAGACCCGATTAGACCATTTTATATTTTGGTTAATATAAGAATTCAGCGAAATTCTATCACATTTGTTCAACTTTCGTCGCTCCTATTTCAGATAGCGTACTGAGCTAGGCGGCATCTTAAAGCGCGTGGAATGGCGAGTAAAATGCACTATTAAACTTCTATGATAGGGCAATCAGAGACCCGATTAGATCATTTTATATTTTGGTTAATATAAGAATTCAGCGAAATTCTATTACATTTGTTCAATTTACGTCGCTCCTATTTCAGATAGCGTATTGGGCTAAGCGGCATCTCAATGCGCATGGATTGACGACTGAAATGCTCTATTAAACTTCTGGGGTAGGGCGAACAGAAACCCGAATAGATCATTTTATATTACGGTTAATATAAGAATTCAGCGAAATTCTATCACATTTGTTCAATTTACGTCGCTCCTATGTCAGATAGCGTATTGGGCTAAGCGGCATCTCAATGCGCATGAAATGGCGAGTAACATGCACTAATACACTTCTAGGATAAGGCAAACAGAGACCCGATTAGATCATTTTATATTACGGTTAATATAAGAATTCAGCGTAATTCTATCACATTTGTTCAACTTACGTCGCTCCTCTTTCAGATAGCGTACTGGGCTAGGCGGCATCTTAAAGCGCGTGGAATGGCGAGTAAAGTGCACTATTAAACTTCTATGATAGGGCTATCAGAGACCCGATTAGATCATTTTATATTTTGGTTAATATAAGAATTCAGCGAAATTCTATCACATTTGTTCAATTTACGTCGCTCCTATTTCAGATAGCGTATTGGGGTAAGCTGCATCTCAAAGCGCAAGACATGGCGAGTAAAATGCACTATTAAACTTCTAGGATAGGACAATCAGAGACCCGATTAGATCATTTTGTATTTTGGTTAATATAAGAATTCAGCGAAATTCTATTACATTTGTTTAATTTACGTCGCTCCTATTTCAGATAGCGTATTGGGCTAAGCGGCATCTCAAAGCGCATGAAATGGCGAGTAAAGTGCACTATTATACTTCTAGTGTAGGGCAATCAGAGACCCGATTAGATCATTTTATATTATGCTTAATTTAAGAATTCAGCAAAATTCTATCACATTTGTTCAATTTAAGTAGTTCCTATTTCAGATAGCATACTGGGCTAAGCGGCATCTCAAAGCCCATGAAATGGCGATTAAAATGCACTATTAAACTTCTAGGGTAAGGCAAACAGATACCCGATTAGATCATTTTATATTTTGGTTAATATAAGAATTCAGCGAAATTCTATCAGATTTGTTCAATTTACGTCGCTCCTATTTCAGATAGCGTATTGGGAGTAGCGGCATCTCAAAGCGCATGAAAGGGCGAGTAACATGCACTATTAAACTTCTGGGATAAGGCAAACAGAGACCCGATTAGATCATTTTATATTACGGTTAATATAAGAATTCAGCGTAATTCTATCACATTTGTTCAACTTACGTCGCTCCTCTTTCAGATAGCGTACTGGGCTAGGCGGCATCTTAATGCGCGTGGAATGGCGAGTAAAATGCACTATTAAACTTCTATGATAGGGCTATCAGAGACCCGATTAGATCATTTTATATTTTGGTTAATATAAGAATTCAGCGAAATTCTATCACATTTGTTCAACTTACGTCGCTCCTCTTTCAGATAGCGTACTGGGCTAGGCGGCATCTTAATGCGCGTGGAATGGCGAGTAAAATGCACTATTAAACTTCTATGATAGGGCTATCAGAGACCCGATTAGATCATTTTATATTTTGGTTAATATAAGAATTCAGCGAAATTCTATCACATTTGCTCAATTTACGTCGCTCCTATTACAGATAGCTTATTGTGCTTAGCGGCATCTCAAAGCGCATGAAGTGACGAGTAAAATGCACTATTAAACTTCTAGGGTAGTGCAAACAGAGACCCGGTTAGATCATTTTATATTTTGGTTAATATAAGAATACAGCGAAATTCTATCACATTTGATCAATTTACATCGCACCTATTTCAGATAGCGTATTGTGCTAAGCGGCATCTCAAAGCGCATGAAATAACGAGTAAAATTCACTATTAAACTTCTAGGGTAGGGCAAACAGAGACCCCATTAGATCATTTTATATTCTGGTTAATTTAAGAATTCAGCGAAATTCTATCACATTTGTTCATTTTACGTCGCTCCTATTGCAGATAGCGTATTGGGCTAAGCGGCATCTTAAAGCGCGTGGAATGGCGAGTAAAATTCACTATTAAACTTCTATGATAGGGCAATCAGAGACCCGATTAGATCATTTTATATCTTGGTTAATATAAGAATTCAGCGAAATTCTATCACATTTGGGCAATTTACGTCGCTCCTATTTCAGATAGCTTATTGGCCTAAGCGGCATCTCAAAGCGCATGAAATGGCGAGTAAAATGCACTATTAAACTTCAAGGGTAGGGCAAACAGTGACCCGATTAGATCATTTTATATTATGGTTAATTTAGGAATTCAGCAAAATTCTATCACATTTGTTCAATTTACGTCGCTCCTATTTCAGATAGCGTATTGGGCTATACGACATCTCAAAGCGCATGAAATGACGAGTAAAATGCACTATTAAACTTCTAGGGTAGGGCAAACAGAGACCCGATTAGATCATTTTATATTACGGTTACTATAAGAATTCAGCGTAATTCTATCACATTTGTTCAACTTACGTCGCTCCTATTTCAGATAGCGTACTGGGCGAGGCGGAATCTCAAAGCGCGTGGAAGGGCGAGTAAAATGCACTACTAAACTTCTATGATCGGGCAATCAGAGACCCGATTACATCATTTTATATTTTGGTTAATATAAGAATTCAGCGAAATTCTCTCACATTTGTTCAATTTACGTCGCTGATATTTCAGATAGCGTATTGGGCTCAGCGGCATCTTAAAGCGCAAGAAATGTGGAGTAAAATGCACTATTAAACTTCTAGGGTAGGGCAAACAGAGACCCGATAAGATCATTTTATACTATGGTTAATTTAAGAATTCAGCAAAATTCTATCACATTAGTTCAATTTACGTCGTTCCTATTTCAGATAGCGTACTGGGCTATGCGGCATCTCAAAGCGGATGAAATGACGAGTAAAATGCACTGTTAAACTTCTAGGGTAGGGCAAACAGAGACCCGATTAGATCATTTTATATTACGGTTAGTATAAGAATTCAGCGTAATTCTATGACATTTGTTCAACTTACGTCGCTCCTATTTCAGATAGCGCACTGGGCTAGGCGGTATCTCAAAGCGCGTGGAAGGGCGAGTAAAATGCACTACTAAACTTCTATGATAGGGCAATCAGAGACCCGATTAGATCATTTTATATTTTGGTTAATATAAGAATTCAGCGAAATTCTCTCACATTTGTTCAATTTACGTCGCTGATATTTCAGATAGCGTATTGGACTAAGCGGCATCTCAAAGCGCAAGAAATGTCGAGTAAAATGCACTATTAAACTTCTAAGGTAGTGCAAACAGAGACCAGATAATATCATTTTATATTATGGTTAATTTAAGAATTCAGCGAAATTCTCTCACATTTGTTCAATTTACGTCGCTGATATTTCAGATAGCGTATTGGGCTAAGCGGCATCTCAAAGCGCGAGAAATGGCGAGTAAAATGCACTATTAAACTTCTAGGGTAGGGCAAACAGAGACCCGGTTAGATCATTTTATATTTTGGTTAATATAAGAATTCAGCGAAATTCTATCACATTTGTTCAATTTACGTCGCTCCTATTTCAGATAGCGTATCGGGCTAAGCGGCATCTCAAAGCGCATGAAATGACGAATGAAATGCACAATTAAGCTTCTACGCTAGGGCGAACAGAGACCCGATTAGATCATTTTACGTTATGGTTAATAAAAGAATTCAGCGAAATTCTATCACATTTGTTCAATTTACGTCGCTCCTATTTCAGATAGCGTATTGGGCTAAGCGGCATCTCAAAGCGCATGAAATGACGAATAAAATGCACAATTAAGCTTCTACGCCAGGGCGAACAGAGACCCGATTAGATCATTTTACGTTATGGTTAATAAAAGAATTCAGCGAAATTCTATCACATTTGTTCAACTTACGTAGCTCCTATTTCAGATAGCGTACTGGGCTAGGCGGCAACTTAAAGCGCGTGGAATGTCGAGTAAAATGCACTATCAAACTTCTATGATAGGGCAATCAGAGACCCGATTAGATCATTTTATATTTTGGTTAATATAAGAATTCAGCGAAATTCTATCACATTTGTGCAACTTACGTCGCTCCTATTTCAGATAGCGTATTGGGCTAAGCGGCATCTCAAAGCGCATGAAATGGCGAGTAAAATGCACTATTAAACTTCAAGGGTAGGGCAAACAGAGACCCGATTAGATCATTTTATATTATGGTTAATTTAAGAATTCAGAAAAATTCTATCACATTTGTTCAATTTACGTCGTTCCTATTTCAGATAGCGTATTGGGCTATGCGACATCTCAAAGCGCATGAAATGACGAGTAAAATGCACTATTAAACTTCTAGGGTAGGGCAAACAGAGACCCGATTAGATCATTTTATATTACGGTTACTATAAGAATTCAGCGTAATTCTATCACATTTGTTCAACTTACGTCGCTCCTATTTCAGATAGCGTACTGGGCGAGGCGGAATCTCAAAGCGCGTGGAAGGGCGAGTAAAATGCACTACTAAACTTCTATGATCGGGCAATCAGAGACCCGATTACATCATTTTATATTTTGGTTAATATAAGAATTCAGCGAAATTCTCTCACATTTGTTCAATTTACGTCGCTGATATTTCAGATAGCGTATTGGGCTCAGCGGCATCTTAAAGCGCAAGAAATGTGGAGTAAAATGCACTATTAAACTTCTAGGGTAGGGCAAACAGAGACCCGATAAGATCATTTTATATTATGGTTAATTTAAGAATTCAGCGAAATTCTATCACATTTGTTCAATTTACGTCGCTACTATTTCAGATAGCGTATTGGGCTAAGCGGCATCTCAAAGCGCATGAAATGGCGAGCATAATGCACTATTAAACTTCTAGGATAAGGCAAACAGAGACCCGATTAGATCATTTTATATTACGGTTAATATAAGAATTCAGCGTAATTCTATCAGATTTGTTCAACTTACGTCGCTCCTATTTCAGATAGCGTACTGGGCTACGCGGCATCTTAAAGCGCGTGGAATGGCGAGTAAAATGCACTACTAAACTTCTATGATACGGCAATCAGAGTCCCGATTAGATAATTTTATATTTCGGTTAATATTAGAATTCAGCGAAATTCTATTACATTTGTTCAATTTACGTCGCTCCTATTAAAGATAGCGTATTGGGCTAAGCGGCATCTGAAAGCGCATGAAATGACGAGTAAAATGCACTATTAAACCTCTAGGGTAGGGCAAACAGAGACACGATTAGATCATTTCATATTTTGGTTAATATAAGGATTCAGCGAAATTCTATCACATTTGTTCAATTTACGTCGTTCCTATTTCAAATAGCGTACTGGGCTAGGCGGCATCTTAAAGCGCGTGGAAAGGCGAGTAAAATGTACTATTAAACTTCTATGATAGGGCAATCAGAGACCCGATTAGATCATTTTATATTTTGTTTAATATAAGATTTCAGGGAAATTCTGTCACATTTGTTCAATTTACGTCGCTCCTATTTCAGATAGCTTATTGGGCTTAGCGGCATCTGAAAGCGCATGAAATGGCGAGTAAAATGCACTATTAAACTTCTAGGGTAGGGCAAACAGAGACCCGATTAGATCATTTTATATTATGGTTAATTTAAGAATTCACCGAAATTCTACCCCATTTGTTCAATTTACGTCGCTCCTATTTCAGATAGCGTATTGGGCTAAGCGGCATCTCAAAGCCCATGAAATGGCGATTAAAATGCACTATTAAACTTCTAGGGTAAGGCAAACAGATACCCGATTAGATCATTTTATATTACGGTTAATATAAGAATTCAGCGTAATTCTATCACATTTGTTCACCTTACGTCGCTCCTATTTCAGATAGCGTACTGGGCTAGGCGGCATCTTAACGCGCGTGGAAGGGCGAGTAGAATGCACTACTAAACTTCTAGGGTAGGGCAAACAGAGACCCGATTAGATCATTTTATATTACGGTTAATATAAGAATTCAGCGAAATTCTATCACATTTGTTCAATTTACGTCGTTCCTATTTCAGATACCGTACTGGGCTAGGCGGCATCTTAAAGCGCGTGGAAAGGCGAGTAAAATACCCTATTAAACATCTATGATAGGCCAATCAGAGACCCGATTAGATCATTTTATATTTTGTTTAATATAAGATTTCAGGGAAATTCTGTCACATTTGTTCAATTTACGTCGCTCCTATTTCAGATAGCTTATTGGGCTTAGCGGCATCTGAAAGCGCATGAAATGGCGAGTAAAATGCACTATTAAACTTCTAGGGTAGGGCAAACAGAGACCCGATTAGATCATTTTATATTATGGTTAATTTAAGAATTCAGCGAAATTCTATCACATTTGTTCAATTTACGTCGCTCCTATTTCAGATAGCGTATTGGGCTAAGCGGCATCTCAAGGCGCAAGAAATGGCGAGTAAAATGCACTATTAAACTTCGAGGGTAGGGCAAACAGAGACCCGATTAGATCATTTTATATTTTGGTTAATATAAGAATTGAGCGAAATTCTGTCACATTTGTTCAATTTACGTCGCTCCTATTAACGATAGCGTATTGGGCTAAGCGGCATCTGAAAGCGCATGAAATGGCGAGTAAAATGCACTATTAAACTTCTAGGGTAGGGCAAATAGAGACCCGATTAGATTATTTTATATTATGATTAATTTAAGAAGTCAGCAAAATTCTATCACATTTGTTCAATTTACGTCGTTCCTATTTCAGATAGCGTACTGGGCTATGCGACACCTCAAAGCGCATGAAATGACGAGTAAAATGCACTATTAAACTTCTAGGGTAGGGCAAACAGAGACCCGATTAGATCATTTTATATTACGGTTAATATAAGAATTCAGCGTAATTCTATCACATTTGTTCAACTTACGTCGCTCCTATTTCAGATAGCGTACTGGGCTAGGCGGATTCTCAAAGCGCGTGGAAGGGCGAGTAAAATGCACTACTAAACTTCTATGATCGGGCAATCAAAGACCCGATTACATCATTTTATATTTTGGTTAATATAAGAATTCAGCGAAGTTCTCTCACATTTGTTCAATTTACGTTGCTGATATTTCAGATAGCGTATTGGGCTAAGCGACATCTCAAAGCGCATGAAATGGCGAGTAAAATGCACTATTAAACTTCAAGGGTAGGGCAAACTGAGACCCGATTAGATCATTTTATAATACGGTTAATATAAGAATGCAGCGTAATTCTATCACATTTGCTCAACTTTCGTCGCTCCTATTTCAGATAGCGTACAGGGCTAGGCGGCATCTTAAAGCGCGTGGAAGGGCGAGTAAAATGCACTACTAAACTTCTAGGATAGGGCAAACAGAAACCCGATTAGATCATTTTATATTATGGTTAATTTAAGAATTCAGCAAAATTCTATCACATTTGTTCAGTTTACGTCGCTCCTATTTCAGATAGCGTACTGGGCTAGGCGGCATCTTAAAGCGCGTGGAAGGGTGAGTAAAATGCACTACTAATCTTCCATGATAGGGCAATCAGAGACCCGATTAGATCATTTTATATTTTGTTTTATATAAGATTTCAGGGAAATTCTATCACATTTGTTCAATTTACGTCGCTCCTATTTCAGATAGCATATTGGGCTAAGCGGCACCTCAAAGCGCATGAAATGGCGAGTGAAATGCAATGTTAAACTTCTAGAGTAGGGCAAACAGAGACCCGATTAGATCATTTTATATTACGGTCAATTTACGAATTCAGCATAATTCTTTCTCATTTCTTCAATTTACGTCGCTCCTATTTCAGATAGCTTATTGGTCTTAGCGGCATCTCGAAGAGCATGAAATGACAAGTGAAACGCACTATTAAACTTCTAGGGTAGGGCAAATAGAGACCCGATTAGATCATTTTATATTATGGTTAATTTAAGAATTCAGCGAAATTCTATCACATTTGTTCAATTTACGTGGCTCCTATTAAAGATAGCGTATTGGGCTAAGCGGCATCTGAAAGCGCATGAAGTGGCTAGTAAAATGCACTATTAAACTTCTAGGGTAGGGCGAACAAAGACCCGGTTAAATCATTTAATATTATGGTTAATTTAAGAATTCAGCGAAATTCTATCACATTTGTTCAACTTACGTCGCTCCTATTTCAGATAGCGTACTGGGCTACGCGGTATCTCAAAGCGCGTGGAATGGCGACTAAAATGCACTACTAAACTTCTATGATACGGCAATCAGAGTCCCGATTAGATAATTTTATATTTCGGTTAATATAAGAATTCAGCGAAATTCTATTACATTTGTTCAATTTACGTCGCACCTTTTAAAGATAGCGTATTGGGCTAAGCGGCATCTGAAAGCGCATGAAATGGCGAGTAAAATGCACTATTAAACTTCTAGGGTAGGGCGAACAAAGACCCGGTTAAATCATTTTATATTATGGTTAATTTAAGAATTCACCGAAATTCTACCCCATTTGTTCAATTTACGTCGCTCCTATTTCAGATAGCGTATTGGGCTAAGCGGCATCTCAAAGCCCATGAAATGGCGATTAAAATGCACTATTAAACTTCTAGGGTAAGGCAAACAGATACCCGATTAGATCATTTTATATTACGGTTAATATAAGAATTCAGCGTAATTCTATCACATTTGTTCAACTTACGTCGCTCCTATTTCAGATAGCGTACTGGGCTAGGCGGCATCTTAACGCGCGTGGAAGGGCGAGTAGAATGCACTACTAAACTTCTAGGGTAGGGCAAACAGAGACCCGATTAGATCATTTTATATTACGGTTAATATAAGAATTCAGCGAAATTCTATCACATTTGTTCAATTTACGTCGTTCCTATTTCAGATACCGTACTGGGCTAGGCGGCATCTTAAAGCGCGTGGAAAGGCGAGTAAAATACCCTATTAAACATCTATGATAGGCCAATCAGAGACCCGATTAGATCATTTTATATTTTGTTTAATATAAGATTTCAGGGAAATTCTGTCACATTTGTTCAATTTACGTCGCTCCTATTTCAGATAGCTTATTGGGCTTAGCGGCATCTGAAAGCGCATGAAATGGCGAGTAAAATGCACTATTAAACTTCTAGGGTAGGGCAAACAGAGACCCGATTAGATCATTTTATATTATGGTTAATTTAAGAATTCAGCGAAATTCTATCACATTTGTTCAATTTACGTCGCTCCTATTTCAGATAGCGTATTGGGCTAAGCGGCATCTCAAGGCGCAAGAAATGGCGAGTAAAATGCACTATTAAACTTCGAGGGTAGGGCAAACAGAGACCCGATTAGATCATTTTATATTTTGGTTAATATAAGAATTGAGCGAAATTCTGTCACATTTGTTCAATTTACGTCGCTCCTATTAACGATAGCGTATTGGGCTAAGCGGCATCTGAAAGCGCATGAAATGGCGAGTAAAATGCACTATTAAACTTCTAGGGTAGGGCAAACAGAGACCCGATTAGATTATTTTATATTATGATTAATTTAAGAAGTCAGCAAAATTCTATCACATTTGTTCAATTTACGTCGTTCCTATTTCAGATAGCGTACTGGGCTATGCGACACCTCAAAGCGCATGAAATGACGAGTAAAATGCACTATTAAACTTCTAGGGTAGGGCAAACAGAGACCCGATTAGATCATTTTATATTACGGTTAATATAAGAATTCAGCGTAATTCTATCACATTTGTTCAACTTACGTCGCTCCTATTTCAGATAGCGTACTGGGCTAGGCGGAATCTCAAAGCGCGTGGAAGGGCGAGTAAAATGCACTACTAAACTTCTATGATCGGGCAATCAGAGACCCGATTACATCATTTTATATTTTGGTTAATATAAGAATTCAGCGAAATTCTCTCACATTTGTTCAATTTACGTCGCTGATATTTCAGATAGCGTATTGGGCTAAGCGGCATCTCAAAGCGCATGAAACGGCGAGAAAATGCACTATTAAACTTCAAGGGTAGGGCAAACAGAGACCCGATTAGATCATTTTATATTATTGTTAATTTAAGAATTCAGAAAAATTCTATCACATTTGTTCAATTTACGTCGTCCCTATTTCAGATAGCGTATTGGGCTATGCGACATCTCAAAGCGCATGAAATGACGAGTAAAATGCACTGTTAAACTTCTAGGGTAGGGCAAACAGAGACCCGATTAGATCATTTTATATTACGGTTAATATAAGAATTCAGCGTAATTCTATCACATTTGTTCAACTTACGTCGCTCCTATTTCAGATAGCGTACTGGGCTAGGCGGAATCTCAAAGCGCGTGGAAGGGCGAGTAAAATGCACTACTAAACTTCTATGATCGGGCAATCAAAGACCCGATTACATCATTTTATATTTTGGTTAATATAAGAATTCAGCGAAATTCTCTCACATTTGTTCAATTTACGTCGCTGATATTTCAGATAGCGTATTGGGCTAAGCGACATCTCAAAGCGCATGAAATGGCGAGTAAAATGCACTATTAAACTTCAAGGGTAGGGCAAACTGAGACCCGATTAGATCATTTTATAATACGGTTAATATAAGAATGCAGCGTAATTCTATCACATTTGCTCAACTTTCGTCGCTCCTATTTCAGATAGCGTACAGGGCTAGGCGGCATCGTAAAGCGCGTGGAAGGGCGAGTAAAATGCACTACTAAACTTCTAGGATAGGGCAAACAGAAACCCGATTAGATCATTTTATATTATGGTTAATTTAAGAATTCAGCAAAATTCTATCACATTTGTTCAGTTTACGTCGCTCCTATTTCAGATAGCGTACTGGGCTAGGCGGCATCTTAAAGCGCGTGGAAGGGTGAGTAAAATGCACTACTAATCTTCCATGATAGGGCAATCAGAGACCCGATTAGATCATTTTATATTTTGTTTTATATAAGATTTCAGGGAAATTCTATCACATTTGTTCAATTTACGTCGCTCCTATTTCAGATAGCATATTGGGCTAAGCGGCACCTCAAAGCGCATGAAATGGCGAGTGAAATGCAATGTTAAACTTCTAGAGTAGGGCAAACAGAGACCCGATTAGATCATTTTATATTACGGTCAATTTAAGAATTCAGCATAATTCTTTCTCATTTCTTCAATTTACGTCGCTCCTATTTCAGATAGCTTATTGGTCTTAGCGGCATCTCGAAGAGCATGAAATGACAAGTGAAACGCACTATTAAACTTCTAGGGTAGGGCAAATAGAGACCCGATTAGATCATTTTATATTATGGTTAATTTAAGAATTCAGCGAAATTCTATCACATTTGTTCAATTTACGTGGCTCCTATTAAAGATAGCGTATTGGGCTAAGCGGCATCTGAAAGCGCATGAAGTGGCTAGTAAAATGCACTATTAAACTTCTAGGGTAGGGCGAACAAAGACCCGGTTAAATCATTTTATATTATGGTTAATTTAAGAATTCAGCGAAATTCTATCACATTTGTTCAACTTACGTCGCTCCTATTTCAGATAGCGTACTGGGCTACGCGGTATCTCAAAGCGCGTGGAATGGCGACTAAAATGCACTACTAAACTTCTATGATACGGCAATCAGAGTCCCGATTAGATAATTTTATATTTCGGTTAATATAAGAATTCAGCGAAATTCTATTACATTTGTTCAATTTACGTCGCACCTTTTAAAGATAGCGTATTGGGCTAAGCGGCATCTGAAAGCGCATGAAATGGCGAGTAAAATGCACTATTAAACTTCTAGGGTAGGGCAAACAGAGACCCGACTAGATCATTTTATATTATGGTTAATTTAAGAATTCAGCGAAATACTATCACATTCGTATAATTTACGTCGCTCCTATTTCAGATAGCGTACTGGGCTAGGCGTCAGCACAAAGCGCGTGGAATGGCGAGTAAAATGCACTATTAAACTTCTATGATAGGGCAATCAGAGACCCGATTAGATCATTTTATATTTTGGTTAATATAAGAATTCAGCGAAATTCTATCACATTTGTTCAATTTATATCGCTCCTATTTCAGATAGCGTATTGGGCTAAGCGGTATCTCAAAGCGCATGAAGTGACGAGTGAAATGCACTATTAAAGTTCTAGGGTAGGGCAAACAGAGACCCGACTAGATCATTTTATATTATGGTTAATTTAAGAATTCAGCAAAATTCTATCACATTTGTTCAATTTACGTCGCTCCTATTTCAGTTAGCGTATTGGGCTAAGCAGCATCTCAAAGCGCATGAAATGGCGAGTAAAATGCACTACTAAACTTCTATGATCGGGCAATCAGAGACCCGATTACATCATTTTATATTTTGGTTAATATAAGAATTCAGCGAAATTCTCTCACATTTGTTCAATTTACGTCGCTGATATTTCAGATAGCGTATTGGGCTAAGCGGCATCTCAAAGCGCATGAAATGGCGAGTAAAATGCACTATTAAACTTCAAGGGTAGGGCAAACAGAGACCCGATTAGATCATTTTATATTATTGTTAATTTAAGAATTCAGAAAAATTCTATCACATTTGTTCAATTTACGTCGTTCCTATTTCAGATAGCGTATTGGGCTATGCGACATCTCAAAGCGCATGAAATGGCGAGTAAAATGCACTAGTAAACTTCTAGGGTAGGGCAAACAGAGACCCGATAAGATCATTTTATATTATGGTTAATTTAAGAATTCAGCAAAATTCTATCACATTTGTTCAATTTACGTCGCTCCTATTTCAGATAGCGTACTGGGCTAGGCGTCAGCTTAAAGCGCGTGGAATGTCGAGTAAAATGCACTATTAAACTTCTATGATAGGGCAATCAGAGACCCAATTAGATCATTTTATATTTTGGTTAATATAAGAATTCAGCGAAATTCTATCACATTTGTTCAATTTACGTCGCTCCTATTTCAGATTGCGTATTGGGCTAAGCGGTATCTCAAAGCGCATGAAGTGACGAGTGAAATGCACTATTAAAGTTCTAGGGTAGGGCAAACAGAGACCCGACTAGATCATTTTATATTATGGTTCATTTAAGAATTCAGCGAAATACTATCACATTCGTTCAATTTACGTCGCTCCTATTTCAGATAGCGTATTGGGCAAAGCGGCAACTCAAAGCGCGTGGAAGGGCGAGTAAAATGCACTATTAAACTTCTAGGGTAGGACAAGCAGTGACCCGATTAGATCATTTTATATTATGGTTAATTTAAGAATTCAGCAAAATTCTATCACATTTGTTCAATTTACGTCGCTCCTATTTCGGTTAGCGTATTGGGCTAAGCAGCATCTCAAAGCGCATGAAATGGCGAGTAAAATGCACTACTAAACTTCTATGATCGGGCAATCAGAGACCCGATTACATCATTTTATATTTTGGTTAATATAAGAATTCAGCGAAATTCTCTCACATTTGTTCAATTTACGTCGCTGATATTTCAGATAGCGTATTGGGCTAAGCGGCATCTCAAAGCGCATGAAATGGCGAGTAAAATGCACTATTAAACTTCAAGGGTAGGGCAAACAGAGACCCGATTAGATCGTTTTATATTATTGTTAATTTAAGAATTCAGAAAAATTCTATCACATTTGTTCAATTTACGTCGTTCCTATTTCAGATAGCGTATTGGGCTATGCGACATCTCAAAGTGCATGAAATGACGAGTAAAATGCACTGTTAAACTTCTAGGGTAGGTCAAACAGAGACCCGATTAGATCATTTTATATTTTGGTTAATATAAGAATTCAGTGAAATTCTATCACATTTGTTCAATTTACGTCGCTGATATTTCAGATAGCGTATTGGGCTAAGCGGCATCTCAAAGCGCATGAAATGGCGAGTAAAATGCACTATTAAACTTCAAGGGTAGGGCAAACAGAGACCCGATTAGATCGTTTTATATTATTGTTAATTTGAGAATTCAGAAAAATTCTATCACATTTGTTCAATTTACGTCGTTCCTATTTCAGATAGCGTATTGGGCTAAGCGGCATCTCAAAGCGCATGAAATGAGGAGTAAAATGCACTATTAAACTTCTAGGGTAGGTCAAACAGAGACCCGATTAGATCATTTTATATTTTGGTTAATATAAGAATTCAGTGAAATTCTATCACATTCGTTCAATTTACGTCGCTCCTATTTCAGATAGCGTATTGGGCTATGCGGCATCTCAAAGCGCGTGGAAGGGCGAGTAAAATGCACTACTAAACTTCTATGATCGGGCAATCAGAGACCCGATTACATCATTTTATATTTTGGTTAATATAAGAATTCAGCGAAATTCTCTCACATTTGTTCAATTTACGTCGCTGATATGTCAGATAGCGTATTGGGCTCAGCGGCATCTCAAAGCGCAAGAAATGTGGAGTAAAATGCACTATTAAACTTCTAGAGTAGGGCAAACAGAGACCCGATAAGATCATTTTATATTATGGTTAATTTAAGAATTCAGCGAAATTCTATCACATTTGTTCCATTTACGTCGCTCCTATTTCAGATAGCGTATTGGGCTAAGCGGCATCTTAAAGCGCGTGGAATGGCGAGTAAAATGCACTATTACACTTCTAGGGTAGGGCAAACAGAGACCCGATTAGATCATTTTATATTACGGTTAATATAAGAATTCAGCGAAATCCTATCACATTTGTTCAATTTACGTCGCTCCTATTTCAGATAGCGAATTGGGCCAAGCGGCATCTCAAAGCGCATGGAATGGCGAATAAAATGCACTATTAAACTTCTAGGGTAGGGCAAACAGAGACCCGATTAGATCATTTTATATTATGGTTAATTTAAGAATTCAGTAAAATTCTATCACATTTGTTAAATTTACGTCGCTCCTATTTCAGATAGCGTACTGGGCGAGGCGACATCTTAAAGCGCGTGGAATGGCGAGTAAAATGCACTCCTAAACTTCTATGATAGGGCAATCAGAGACCCGATTAGATCATTTTATATTTTGGTTAATATAAGAATTCAGCGAAATTCTATCACATTTGTTCAATTTATATCGCTCCTATTTCAGATAGCGTATTGGGCTAAGCGGCATCTCAAAGCGCATGAAATAAGGAGTAAAATGCACTATTAAAGTTCTAGGGTAGGGCAAACAGAGACCCGACTAGATCATTTTATATTATGGTTAATTTAAGAATTCAGCGAAATACTATCACATTCGTTCAATTTACGTCGCTCCTATTTCAGATAGCGTATTGGGCTAAGCGGCATCGCAAAGCGCATGAAATGAGGAGTAAAATGCACTATTAAAGTTCTAGGGTAGGGCAAACAGAGACCCGACTAGATCATTTTATATTATGGTTAATTTTAGAATTCAGCGAAATACTATCACATTCGTTCAATTTACGTCGCTCCTGTTTCAGATAGCGTATTGGGCAAAGCGGCATCTCAAAGCACATGAAATGTCGAGTAAAATGCACTATTAAACTTCTAGGGTAGGACAAGCAGTGACCCGATTAGACCATTTTATATTATGGTTAATTTAAGAATTCAGCAAAATTCTGTCACATTTGTTCAATTTACGTCGCTCCTATTTCAGATAGCGTACTGGGCTAGGCGTCAGCTTAAAGCGCGTGGAATGGCGAGTAAAATGCACTATTAAACTTCTATGATAGGGCAATGAGAGACCCGATTAGATCATTTTATATTTTGGTTAATATAAGAATTCATCGAAATTCTATCACATTTGTTCAATTTACGTCGCTCACGTTTCATATAGCGTATTGAGCTAAGCGGCATCTCAAAGCGTATGAAATGTGGAGTGAAATGCACTATTAAACTTCTAGGGTAGGGCGAACAGAGACCCGATTAGATCATTTTACATTAAGGTTAATGTAAGAATTCAGGGAAATTCTATCACATTTGTTCAATTTACGTCGCTACTATTTCAGATAGCGTATTGGGCTAAGCGGCATCTCAAAGGGCATGAAATGGCGAATAAAATGCACTGTTAAGCTTCTATGATATGGCAATAAGAGACCCGATTAGATCATTTTATATTATGGTTAATTTAAGAATTGAGCGAAATTCTATCACATTCGTTCAATTTACGTCGCTCCTATTTCAGATAGCGTATTGGGCAAAGCGGCATCTCAAAGCGCATGAAATGACGAGTAAAATGCAATATTAAGCTTCTAGGGTAGGGCAAACAGAGACCCGATTAGATCATTTTATATTAAGGTTACTTTAAGAATTCAGCAGAATTCTATCACATTTGTTCAATTTACGTCGCTCCTATTTCAGATAGCGTATTGGGCTATGCGGCATCTCAAAGCGCATGAAATGGCGAGTGAAATGCACTATTAGACTTCTATGGTAGGGCGAACAGAGAGCCGATTAGATCATATTACATTAAGGTTAATATAAGTATTCAGGGAAATTCTATCACATTTGATCAATTTACGTCGCTCCTATTCCAGATAGCGTATTAGGCTATGCGGCATCTTAAAGCACATGAAATGGCGAGTAAAATGCACTATTAAACTTCTAGGGTAGGTCAAACAGAGACCCGATTAGATCATTTTATATTTTGGTTAATATAAGAATTCAGTGAAATTCTATCACATTTGTTCAATTTACGTCGCTCCTATTTCAGATAGCGTATTAGGCTAAGCGGCATCTCAAAGCGCATGAAATGACGAGTAAAATGCACTATTAAACTTCTAGGGTAGGGCAATCAGTGACCCGATTGGATCAATTTATATTATAGTTAATTTAAGAATTCAGCGAAATTCTATCACATTTGTTCAATTTACGTCGCTCCTATTTCAGATAGCGTATTGGGCTAAGCGGCATCTCAAAGCGCATGAAATGGCGAGCAAAATGCACTATTAAACTTCTAGGGTAGGGCAAACAGAGACTCGATTAGATCATTTTATACTATGGTTAATTTAAGAATTCAGCAAAATTCTATCACATTTGTTCAATTTACGTCGCTCCTATTTCGGATAGCGTACTGGGCTAGGCGGCATCCTAAAGCGCGTGGAGTGGCGAGTAAAATGCACTATTAGTCTTCTATGATAGGGCAATCAGAGACCCGATTAGATCATTTTATATTTTGGTTAATATAAGAATTCAGCTAAATTCTATCAGATTTGTTCAATTTACGTCGCTCGTATTTCAGATAGCGTATTGGGCTAAGCGGCATCTCAAAGCGCATGAAATGACGAGGAAAATGCACTATTAAACGTCTAGGGTAGGGCAAACAGAGACCCGATTAGATCATTTTATGTTATGGTTAATTTAAGAATTCAGCAAAATTCTGTCACATTTGTTCAATTTACGTCGCTCCTATTTCAGATAGCGTATTGCGCTAAGCGGCATCTCAAAGCGCATGAAATGGAGAATAAAATGCACTATTAAACTTCTAGGCTAGGGAGAACAGAGACCCGATTAGATCATTTTACATTCTGGTTCATAAAAGAATTCAGCGAAACTCTATCACATTTTTTCAACTTACGTCGCTCCTATTTCAGATAGCGTATTGGGCTATGCGGCATCTCAAAGCACATGAAATGACGAGTAAAATGCCCTATTAAACTTCTAGGGTAGGTCAAACAGAGACCCGATTAGATCATTTTATATTATGGTTAATTTAAGAATTCAGCAAAATTCTATCACATTTGTTCAATTTACGTCGCTCCTATTTCAGATAGCGTATTGGGCTAAGCGGCATCTCAAAGCGCATGAAATGGCGAGTAAAATGCACTATTAAACTTCTAGGGTAGGGCAAGCAGAGACCCGATTACATCATCTCATATTATGATTAATTTAAGAATTCAGCAAAATTCTATCACATTTGTTCAATTTACGTCGCTCCTATTTCAGATAGCGTATTGGGCTAAGCGGCATCTCAAAGCGCATGAAATGGCGAGTAAAATGCCCTATCAAACTTCTAGGGTAGGTCAAACAGAGACCCGATTAGATCATTTTATATTATGGTTAATCTAAGAATTCAGCGAAATTCTATCACATTTGTTCAATTTACGTCGCTCCTATTTCAGATAGCGCATTGGGCTAAGCGGCATCTCAAAGCGCATGAAATGGCGAGTAAAATGCACTATTAAACTTCTAGGATAAGGCAAACAGAGACCCGATTAGATCATTTTATATTACGGTTAATATAAGAATTCAGCGTAATTCTATCACATTTGTTCAATTTACGTCGCCCCTATTTCAAATAGCGTATTGTGCTAAGCGGCATCTCAAAGCGCATGAAATGGCGAGAGAAATGCACTATTAGACTTCTATGGTAGGGCGAACAGAGACACGATTACATCATTTTACATTAAGGTTAATATAGGAATTCAGGGAAATTCTATCACATTTGTTCAATTTACGTCGCTCCTATTCCAGATAGCGTATTGGGCTATGCGGCAGCTTAAAGCACATGAAATGGCGAGTAAAATGCACTATCAAACTTCTATGATAGGGCAAACAGAGGCCCGATTACATCATTTTATATTACGGTCAATATAAGACTTCAGCGTAATTCTATCACATTTGTTCAACTTACGTAGCTCCTATTTCAGATACCGTACTCGGCTAGGCGGCATCATAAAGCGCGTGGAATATCGAGTAAAATGCACTATTAAACTTCTATGATAGGGCAATCAGAGACCCGATTAGATCATTTTATATTTTGTTTAATATAAGATTTCAGGGATATTCTATCGCATTTGTTCAATTTACGTCGCTCCTATTTCAGATAGCGTATTCGGCTAAGCGGCATCTCAAAGCGCATGAAATGTCGAATAAAATACACTCTTAAACTTCTAGGCTAGGGCGAACAGAGACCCGATCAGATCATTTTACATTATGGTTAATAAAAGAATTCAGCGAAATTCTATCACATTTGTTCAACTTACGTCGCTCCTATTTCAGTTAGCGTATTGGGCTGAGCGGCATCTCAAAGCGCATGAAATGGCGAGTAAAATGCACTATTAGATTTCTATGGTAGGGCGTACAGAGACCCGATTAGATCATTTTACATTAAGGTTAATATAAGAATTCAGGGAAATTCTGTCACATTTGTTCAATTTACGTCGCTCCTATTCCAGATAGCGTATTGGGCTATGCGGCACCTTAAAGCACATGGAATGGCGAGTAAAATGCACTATTAAACTTCTATGATAGGGCAAACAGAGACCCGATTATATCATTTTATATTACGGTTAATATAAGAATTCAGCGTAATTCTACCACATTTGTTCAACTTACGTCGCTCCTATTTCAGGTAGCGTACTGTGCTAGGCGGCATCTTAAAGCGCGTGGAATGGCGAGTAAAATGCACTACTAAACTTCTATGATAGGGCAATCAGAGACCCGATTAGATCATTTTATATTTTGTTTAATATAAGATTTCAGGGAAATTCTATCGTATTTGTTCAATTTACGTCGCTCCTATTTCAGATAGCGTATTCGGCTATGCGGCACCTCAAAGCGCATGAAATGACGAATAAAATGCACTCTTAAACTTCTAGGCTAGGGCGAACAGAGACCCGATCAGATCATTTTACATTATGGTTAATAAAAGAATTCAGCGAAATTCTATCACATTTGTTCAACTTACGTCGCTCCTATTTCAGATAGCGTATTGGGCTAAGCGGCATCTCAAAGCGCATGAGATGGCGAGTAAAATGCACTATTAGATTTCTATGGTAGGGCGTACAGAGACCCGATTAGATCATTTTATATTATGGTTAATTTAAGAATTCAGGGAAATTCTATCACATTTGTTCAATTTACGTCGCTCCTATTCCAGATAGCGTATTGGGCTATGCGGCAGCTTAAAGCACATGAAATGGCGAGTAAAATGCACTATCAAACTTCTATGATAGGGCAAACAGAGGCCCGATTACATCATTTTATATTACGGTTAATATAAGAATTCAGCGTAATTCTATCACATTTGTTCAACTTACGTAGCTCCTATTTCAGATACCATACTGGGCTTGGCGGCATCATAAAGCGCGTGGAATGGCGAGTACAATGCACTACTAAACTTCTATGATAGGGAAATCAGAGACCCGATTAGATCATTTTATATTTTGTTTAATATAAGATTTCAGGGAAATTCTATCGCATTTGTTCAATTTACGTCGCTCCTATTTCAGATAGCGTATTCGGCTATGCGGCACCTCAAAGCGCATGAAATGGCGAATAAAATGCACTCTTAAACTTCTAGGCTAGGGCGAACAGAGACCCGATTAGATCATTTTATATTACGGTTAATATAAGAATTCAGCGTAATTGTATCACATTTGTTCAACTTACGTCGCTGCTATTCCAGATAGCTTATTGTGCTTAGCGGCATCTCAAAGCGCATGAAATGGCGAGTAAAATGCACTATCAAACTTCTAGGATAAGGCAAACAGAGACCGGATTAGATCATTTTATATTACGGTTAATATAAGAATTCAGCGTAATTGTATCACATTTGTTCAACTTACGTCGCTCCTATTTCAGGTACCGTACTGGGCTAGGCGGCATCTTAAAGCGCGTGGAATGGCGAGTAAAATGCACTATTAAACTTCTAGGATAAGGCAAACAGAGACCTGATTAGATCATTTTATATTACGGTTAATATAAGAATTCGGCGTAATTCTATCACATTTGTTCAATTTACGTCGCTGCTATTCCAGATAGCTTATTGTGCTTAGCGGCATCTCAAAGCGCATGAAATGACGAGTCAAATGCACTATTAAACTTCTAGGGTAGGGCAAACAGAGACCCGATTAGATCATTTTATATTATGGTTAATTTAAGAATTCAGCGAAATTCTATCACATTTGTTCAATTTACGTCGCTCCTATTTCAGATAGCGTATTGGGCTCAGCGGCATCTGAAGGCGCATGAAATGGCGAGTAAAATGCACTATTAAACTTCTAGGGTAGGGCAAACAGATACCCGATTAAATCATTTTATATTATGGTTAATTTAAGATGTCAGCAAAATTTTATCACATTTGTTCAATTTACGTCGCTCCTATTTCAGATAGCGTACTGGGCTAGGCGGCATCTTGAAGCGCGTGGAATGGCGAGGAAAGTGCACTACTAAACTTCTATGGTAGGGCGAACAGAGACCCGATTAGATCATTTTATATTATGGTTAATTTAAGAATTCAGCAAAATTCGATCACTCTTGTTCAATTTACGTCGCTCGTATTTCAGATAGCGTACTGGGCTAGGCGGCATCTTAAAGCGCGTGGAATGGCGAGTAAAATGCACTATTAAACTTCTAGGCTAGGGCGAACAGAGACCAGATTAGATCATTTTACATTCTGGTTAATAAAATAATTCAGCGAAATTCGATCACCTTTGTTCAACTTTCGTCGCTCCTATTTCAGATAGCGTATTGGGCTAAGCGGCATCTCAAAGCGCATGAAATGGCGAGTAAAATGCACTATTAAACTTCTAGGGTAGGGCAAACAGAGACCCGATTAGATCATTTTATATTATGGTTAATTTAAGAATTCAGCAAAATTCTGTCACATTTGTTCACTTTGCGTCGCTCCTATTTCGGATAGCGTACTGGGAGAGGCGGCATCCTAAAGCGCGTGGTGTGGCGAGTAAAATGCACTATTAATCTTCTATGATAGGGCAATCACAGACCCGATTAGATCATTTTATATTTTGGTTAATATAAGAATTCAGCGAAATTCTATCACATTTGTTCAATTTACGTCGCTCGTGTTTCAGATAGCGTATTGGGCTAAGCGGCATCTCAAAGCGCATGAAATGGCGAGGAAAATGCACTATTAAACGTCTAGGGTTGGGCAAACAGAGACCCGATTAGATCATTTTATATTATGGTTAATTTAAGATGTCAGCTAAATTTTATCACATCTGTTCAATTTACGTCGCTCCTATTTCAGATAGCGTACTGGGCTAGGCGGCATCTTGAAGCGCGTGGAATGGCGAGTAAAGTGCACTACTAAACTTCTGTGGTAGGGCGAACAGAGACCCGATTAGATCATTTTATATTATGGTTAATTTAAGAATTCAGCAAAATTCTATCACTCTTGTTCAACTTTCGTCGCTCCTATTTCAGATAGCGTATTGGGCTTAGCGGCATCTCAAAGCGCATGGAATGACGAGTGAAATGCACTATTAAACTTCTGGGGTAGGGCAAACAGTGACGCGATTAGATCATTTTATATTATGGTTAATTTAAGAATTCAGCAAAATTCTATCACATTTGCTCAATTGACGTCGCTCCTATTTCTGATAGCGTATTGGGCTAAGCGGTATCTCAAAGGGAATGAAATGCCGAGTAAAATGCAATACTAAACTTCTAGGATAAGGCAAACAGAGACCCGATTAGATTATTTTATATTACGGTTAATATAAGAATTCAGCGTAATTCTATCACATTCGTTCAACTTACGTCGATCCTATTTCAGATAGCGTACTGTGCTAGGCGCCATCTTAAAGCGCGTGGAATGGCGAGTAAAATGCACTGCTCAACTTTTATGATAGGGCAATCAGAGAGCCGATTAGCTCATTTTATATTTTTTTTAATATAAGAATTCAGCGAAATTCTATCACATTTGTTAAATTTACGTCGCTCCTATTTCAGACAGCTTATTGGGCTTAGCGGCATCGAAAAGCGCATGAAATGGCGAGTAAAATGCACGATTAAACTTCTAGGGTAGGGCAAACAGAGACCCGATTAGATCATTTTATATTTTGTTTAATATAAGAATTCAGCGAAATTCTATCACATTTGTTCAATTTACGTCGCTCCTATTTCAGACAGCTTATTGGGCTTAGCGGCATCGAAAAGCGCATGAAATGGCGAGTAAAATGCACAATTAAACTACTAGGGTAGGGCAAACAGAGACCCGATTAGATCATTTTATATTGTGGTCAATTTAAGAATTCAGCAAAATTCTATCACATTTGTTCAATTTACGTCGCTCCTATTTCAGATAGCGTATTGGGCTAAGCGGCATCTCAAAGCGCATGAAATGGCCAGTAAAATGCACTATCAAACTTCTAGGATAAGGCAAACAGAGACTCGATTAGATCATTTTATATTACGGTTAATATAAGAATTCAGCGTAATTCTATCACATTTGTTCAACTTACGTCGCTCCTATTTCAGGTAGCGCACTGGGCTAGGCGGCATCTTAAAGCGCGTGGAATGGCGAGTAAAATGCACTATTAAACTTCTAGGATAAGGCAAACAGAGACCCGATTAGATCATTTTATATTACGGTTACTTTAAGAATTCAGCGAAATTCTATCACATTTGTTCAATTTACGTCGCTCCTATTTCAGAGAGCGTACTCTGCTAGACGGCATCTTAAGGCGCGTGGAATGGCGAGTAAAATGCACTATTAAACTTCTATGGTGGGGAAACCAGAGACCCGATTAGATCATTTTATATTAAGGTTACTTTAAGGATTCAGCGAAATTCTATCACATTTGTTCAACTTACGTCGCTCCTATTTCAAATAGCTTATTGGGCTTAGCGGCATCTCAAAGCGCATGAAGTGTCGAGTGAAATGCCCTAGTAAACTTCTTGGGTAGGGCAAACAGAGACCCGATTAGAACATTTTATATTATGGTTAATATAAGAATGCAGCGTAATTCTATCACATTTGTTCAAGTTACGTCGCTCCTAATTCTGATAGCGTACTGGGCTAGGCGGCATCTTAAAGCGCGTGGAATGGCGAGTAAAATGCACTATTAAACTTCTAGGCTAGGGCGCACAGAGACCAGATTAGATCATTTTACATTCTGGTTAATAAAATAATTCAGCGAAATTCTATCACCTTTGTTCAACTTTCGTCGCTCCTATTTCAGATAGCGTATTGGGCTAAGCGGCATCTCAAAGCGCATGAAATGGCGAGTAAAATGCACTATTAAACTTCTAGGGTAGGGCAAACAGAGACCCGATTAGATCATTTTATATTATGGTTAATTTAAGAATTCAGCAAATTCTGTCACATTTGTTCAATTTACGTCGCTCCTATTTCGGATAGCGTACTGGGCGAGGCGGCATCCTAAAGCGCGTGGAGTGGCGAGTAAAATTCACTATTAATCTTCTATGATAGGGCAATCAGAGACCCGATTAGATCATTTTATATTTTGGTTAATATAAGAATTCAGCGAAATTCTATCACATTTGTTCAATTTACGTCGCTCGTATTTCAGATAGCGTATTGGTCTAAGCGGCATCTCGAAGCGCATGAAATGGTGAGGAAAATGCACTATTAAACGTCTAGGGTAGGGCAAACAGAGACCCGATTAGATCATTTTATGTTATGGTTAATTTAAGAATTCAGCAAAATTCTATCACATTTGTTCAATTTACGTCGCTCCTATTTCAGATAGCGTACTGGGCTAGGCGGCAACTTAAAGCGCGTGGAATGGCGAGTAAAATGCACTATTAAACTTCTATGATAGGGCAATCAGTGACCCGAGTAGATCATTTTATATTTTGTTTAATATAAGATTTCAGGGAAATTCTATCACATTTGTTCAATTTACGTCGCTCCTATTTCAGGTAGCGTATTGGGCTAAGAGGCATCTGAAGGCGCATGAAATGGCGTGTAAAATGCACTATTAAACTTCTAGGGTTGGGCAAACAGAGACCCGATTAGATCATTTTATATTATGGTTAATTTAAGATGTCAGCTAAATTTTATCACATCTGTTCAATTTACGTCACTCCTATTTCAGATAGCGTACTGGGCTAGGCGGCATCTTGAAGCGCGTGGAATGGCGAGTAAAGTGCACTACTAAACTTCTATGGTAGTTCGAACAGAGACCCGATTAGATCATTTTATATTATGGTTAATTTAAGAATTCAGCAAAATTCTATCACTCTTGTTCAATTTACGTCGCTCGTATTTCAGATAGCGTACTGGGCTAGGCGGCATCTTAAAGCGCATGTAATGGCGAGTGAAATGCACTATTAGACTTCTATGGTAGGGCGAACAGAGACCCGATTAGATCATTTTACATTAAGGTTAATATAAGAATTCAGGGAAAGTCTATCACCTTTGTTCAACTTTAGTCGCTCCTATTTCAGATAGCGTATTGGGCTAAGCGGCATCTCAAAGCGCATGAAATTGCGAGTAAAATGCACTATCAAACTTCTAGGATAAGGCAAACAGAGACCCGATTAGATCATTTTATATTACGGTTAATATAAGAATTCAGCGTAATTCTATCACATTTGTTCAACTTACGTCGCTCCTATTTCAGGTAGCGTATTGGGCTAGGCGGCATGTCAAAGCGCATGAAATGACGAGTGAAATGCACTATTAAACTTCTAGGGTAGGGCAATCAGTGACCCGATTAGATCATTTTATATTATAGTTAATTTAAGAATTCAGCGAAATTCTATCACATTTGTTCAATTTACGTCGCTCCTATTTCAGATAGCGTATTGGGCTAAGCGGCATCTCAAAGCGCATGAAATGGCGAGTAAAATGCAATACTAAACTTCTAGGATAAGGCAAACAGAGACCCGATTAGATCATTTTATATTACGGTTAATATAAGAATTCAGCGTAATTCTATCACATTTGTTCAACTTACGTCGCTCCTAATTTAGATAGCGTACTGGGCTAGGCGGCATCTTAAAGCGCGTGGAATGGCGAGTAAACTGCACTGTTAACCTTCTATGATAGGGCAATCAGAGACCAGTCTAGATCATTTTATACTTTGATTAATATAAGAATTCAGCGAAATTCTATCACATTTGTTCAATTTACGTCGCTGCTATTCCAGATAGCTCATTGTGCTTAGCGGCATCACAAAGCGCATGAAATGACGAGTGAAATGCACTATTAAACTTCTAGGATAAGGCAAACAGAGACCCGATTAGATCATGTTATATTTTGGTTAATATAAGAATTCAGCGAAATTCTATCACATTTGTTCAATTTACGTCGCTCATATTTCAGATAGCGAACTGGGCTATGCGGCATCTTAAAGCGCGCGGAACGGCGAGTAAAATGCACTATTAAACATCTATGCTAGGGCAATCAGAGACCCGATTAGATCATTTTATATTTTTTTTAATATAAGATTTCAGGGAAATTCTATCACATTTGTTTAATTTACGTCGCTCCTATTTCAGATAGCGTATTGGGCGAAGCGGCATCTCAAAGCGCATGAAATGGCGAGTAAAATGCACAATTAAACTAATAGGTAGGGCAAACAGAGACCCGATTAGATCATTTTATATTGTGGTTAATTTAAGCATTCAGCAAAATTCTATCACATTTGCTCAATGTACGTCGCTCATATTTCAGATAGCGTATTGCACTAAGCGGCATCTCAAAGCGCATGAAATGGCGAGTAAAATGCACTATTAAACTTCTAGGGTAGGACCAACAGAGACCCGATTAAATCATTTTATATTATAGTTAATTTAAGAATTCAGCGCAATTCTATCACATTTGTTCAATTTACGTCGCTCCTAATTCAGATAGCGTATTGGGCTAAGCGGCATATCAAAGCGCATGAAATGGCGAGTAAAATGCAATACTAAACTTCTAGGATAAGGCAAACAGAGACCCGATTAGATCATTTTATATTTTGGTTAATATAAGAATTCAGCGAAATTCTATCACATTTGTTCAATTTACGTCGCTCATATTTCAGATAGCGTATTCGGCTAAGCGGCATCTCAAAGCGCATGAAATGGCGAGCAAAATGCACTATTAAACTTCTAGGGTAGGGCAATCAGTGACCCGATTAGATCATTTTATATTATAGTTAATTTAAGAATTCAGCCAAATTCTATCACATTTGTTCAACGTACGTCGCTCCTATTTCAGATAGCGTATTGGGATAAGCGGCATCGAAAAGCGCATGAAATGGCGAGTAAAATGCACAATTAAACTACTAGGGTAGGGCAAACAGAGACCCGATTAGATCATTTTATATTGTGGTTAATTTCAGAATTCAGCAAAATTCTATCACATTTGTTCAACTTACGTCGCTCCTATTTCAGGTAGCGCACTGGGCTAGGCGGCATCTTAAAGCGCGTGGAATGGCGAGTAAAATGCACTATTAAACTTCTAGGATAAGGCAAACAGAGACCCGATTAGATCATTTTATATTACGGTTAATATAAGAATGCGGCGTAATTCTTTCACATTTGTTCAATTTACGTCGCTGCTATTCCACATAGCTTATTGTGCTTAGCGGCATCTCAAAGCGCATGAAATGACGAGTGAAATGCACTATTAAACTTCTAGGGTAGGGCAAACAGAGACCCGATTAGATCATTTTATATTAAGGTTACTTTAAGAATTCAGCGAAATTCTATCACATTTGTTCAATTTACGTCGCTCCTATTTCAGATAGCTTACTGGGCGAAGCGGCGTCTCAAAGCGCATGAAATGACGAGTGAAATGCACTATTAAACTTCTAGGGTAGGGCAAACAGAGACCCGATTAGATCATTTGATATTATGGTTAATTTAAGAATTCAGCGAAATTCTATCACATTTGTTCAATTTACGTCGCTCCTATTTCAGATAGCGTATTGGGATAAGCGGCATCTCAAAGTGCATGAAATGGCGAGTAAAATGCACTATTAAACTTCTAGGGTAGGGCGAACTGAGACCCGATTAGATCATTTTACATTAAGGTTAATATAAATATTCAGCGAGATTCTATCACATTTGTTCAATTTGCGTCGCTCCTATTTCAGACAGCGTACTGGGCTAGGCGGCATCTTAAGGCGCGTGGAATGGCGAGTAAAATGCACTACTAAACTTCTATGTAGGGAAACCAGAGACCCGATTAGATCATTTTATATTAAGGTTACTTTAAGAATTCAGCGAAATTCTATCACATTTGTTCAATTTACGTCGCTCCTATTTCAAATAGCTTATTGGGCGAAGCGGCGTCTCAAAGCGCATGAAATGACGAGTGAAATGCACTATTAAACTTCTAGGGTAGGGCAAACAGAGACCCGATTAGATCATTTGATATTATGGTTAATTTAAGAATTCAGCAAAATTCTATCACATTTGTTCAACTTACGTCGCTCCTATTTCAGATAGCGTATTCGGATAAGCGGCATCTTAAAGCTCGTGGAATGGCGAGTAAAATGCACTACTAAACTTCTATGATAGGGCAATCGGAGAACCGATTAGCTCATTTTATATTTTGTTTAATATAAGATTTCAGGGAAATTCTATCACATTTGTTCAATTTACGTCGCTCCTATTTCAGATAGCTTATTGGGCTAGGCGGCATCTTAAAGCGCGTGGAATGGCGAGTAAAATGCACTACCAAACTTCTATGATAGGGCAATCAGAGACCCGATTAGATCATTTTATATTTTGGTTAATATAAGAATTCAGCGAAATTCTATCACATTTGTTCAATTTACGTCGCTCCTATTACAGATAGCTTATTGGGCTCAGCGGCATCTCAAAGCGCATGAAATGACGACTGAAATGCACTATTAAACTTCTAGGCTAGGGCGAACAGAGACCCGATTAGATCATTTTACATTAAGGTTAATATAAGAATTCACGGAAATTCTATCACATTTGTTCAGTTCACGTCGCTCCTATTTCAGATAGCGTATTAGGCAATGCGGCATCTCAAAGCGCATGAAATGGCGAATAAAATTCACTATTAAACTTCTAGGGTAGGGCAAACAGAGACCCGAATAGATCATTTTATATTACGATTAATATAAGAATTCAGCGTAATTCTATCACATTTGTTCATCTTACGTCGCTCCTATTTCAGATAGCGTACTGGGCTAGGCGGCATCTTAAAGCGCGTGGAAGGGCGAGTAAAATGCACTACTAAACTTCTATGATAGAGCAATCAGAGACCCGATTAGATCATTTTATATTTTGTTTAATATAAGATTTCAGGGAAACTCTATCACATTTGTCCAATTTACGTCGCTCCTATTTCAGATAGCGTATTGGGCTAAGCGTCATCACAAAGCGCATGAAATGGCGAACAAAATGCACTATTAAACTTCTACGCTATGGCGAACAGAGACCAGATTAGATCATTTTACATTAAGGTTAATTTAAGAATTCAGCGTAATTCTATCACATTTGCTCAATTTACGTCGCTCCTATTTCCGATAGCTTATTGGGCTTAGCGGCATCTCAAAGCGCATAAAGTGACGAGTGAAATGCACTATTAAACTTCTAGGGTAGGGCAAACAGAGACCCGATTAGATCATTTTATATTATGGTTTAAGAATTCAGCAAAATTCTATCCCATTTGTTCAACTTACGTCGCTCCTATTTCAGATAGCGTACTGGGCTAGGCGGCACCTTAAAGCGCGTGGGATGACGAGTAAAATGCACTACTAAACTTCTATGATAGGGCAATCAGAGACCCGATTAGATCATTTTATATTTTGTTTAATATAAGATTTCACGGAAATTCTATCACATTTGTTCAATTTACGTCGCTCCTATTTCAGATAGCATATTGGGCTAAGCGGCATGTCAAGGCGCATGAAATGACGATTGAAATGCACTATTAAACTTCTAGGGTAGGGCAAACAGACACGCGATTAGATCATTTTATATTAAGGTTACTTTAAGAATTCAGCGAAATTCTATCACATTTGTTCAATTTACGTCGCTCCTATTTCAAATAGCTTATTGGGCGAAGCGGAGTCTCAAAGCGCATGAAATGACGAGTGAAATGCACAATTAAACTACTAGGGTAGGGCAAACAGAGACCCGATTAGATCATTTTATATTACGGTTAATATAAGAATTCAGCGTAATTCTATCACATTTGTTCAACTTACGTCGCTCCTAATTGAGATAGCGTACTGGGCTAGGCGGCATCTTAAAGCGCGTGGAATGGCGAGTAATATGCACTGCTAAACTTCTATGATAGGGCAATCAGAGACCCGATTAGATCATTGTATATTTTGTTTAATATAAGATTTCAGGGAAATTCTATCACATTTGTTCAACGTACGTCGCTCCTATTTCAGATAGCGTATTGGGATAAGCGGCATCGAAAAGCGCATGAAATGGCGAGTAAAATGCACAATTAAACTACTAGGGTAGGGCAAACAGAGACCCGATTAGATCATTTTATATTTTGGTTAATATAAGAATTCAGTGAAATTCTATCACATTTGTTCAATTTACGTCGCTCCTATTTCAAATAGCGTATTGGGCTCAGCGGCATCTCAAAGCGCATTAAATGGCGAGCAAAATGCACTATTAAACTTCTAGGGTAGGGCAAACAGAGACCCAATTAGATCATTTTATGTTATGGTTAATTTAAGAATTCAGCGAAATTCTATCACATTTGTTCAACTTACGTCGCTCCTATTTCAAATAGCGTATTGAGGTAAGCGGCATCTCAAAGCGCATGAAATGGCGAGCAAAATGCACTATTAAACTTCTAGGGTAGAGCAAACAGAGACCCGATTAGATCATTTTGTACTATGGTTAATTTAAGAATTCAGCAAAATTCTATCACATTTGTTCAATTTACGTTGCTCCTATTGCAGATAGCGAACTGGGCTATGCGGCATCTGAAAGCGTTCGGAATGGCGAGTAAAATGCACTATTTAGCTTCTATCCTAGGGCAATCAGAGACCCGATTAGATCATTTTATATTTTGGTTAATATAAGAATTCAGTGAAATTCTATCACATTTGTTCAATTAACGTCGCTCCTATTTCAGATAGCCTCCTGGGCTAAGCGGCATCTAAAGGCGCATGAAATGGCGAGTATAATGCACTATTATACTTCTAGGATAAGGCAAACAGAGACCCGATTAGATCATTTTATATTACGGTTAATATAAGAATGCAGCGTGATTCTATCACATTTGTTCCAGTTACGTCGCTCCTATTTCAGATAGCGTACTGGGCTAGGCGGCATCTTAAAGCGCGTGGAATGGCGAGTAAAATGCACTATTATACTTCGACGATAGGGCAATCAGAGACCCGATTAGATCATTTTATATTTTGGTTAATATAGGAATTCAACGAAATTCTATCACATTTGTAAAATTTACGTTGCTCCTATTACAGATAGCTTATTGGGCTTAGCGGCATCTCAAAGCACATGCAATGGCGAGTAAAATGCACTATTAAACTTCTACGGTAGGGCAAACAGAGACCCGATTAGATCATTTTATATTATGGTTAATTTAAGAATTCAGTGAAATTCTATCACATTTGCTCAATTTACGTCGCTCCTATTTCAGATAGCGTACTGGGCTAGGCGGCATCTTAAAGCGCGTGGAATGGCGAGTAAAATACACTATTAAAGTTCTATGAGAGGGCAATCAGAGACCCGATTATGTCATTTTATATTATGGTTAATATAAGAATTCAGTGAAATTCTATCACATTTGTTCAACTTACGTCGCTCCTATTTCAGATAGCGTATTGGGCTAAGCGGCATCTCAAAGCGCATGAAATGGCGAGTGAAACGCACTATTAGACTTCTATGGTAGGGCGAACAGAGACCCGATTGCATCATTTTACATTAAGGTTAATATAAGAATTCACGGGAATTCTATCACATTTGTTCAATTTACGTCGCTCCTATTCCAGACAGCGTATTGGGCTACGCGGCATCTCAAAGCGCATGAAATGGCGAGTAAAATGCTCTATTAAACTTCTAGGATAAGGCAAACAGAGACCCGATTGGATCATTTTATATTACGGTTAATATAAGAATTCAGCGTAATTCTATCACATTTGTTCAAGTTACGTTGCTCCTATTTCAGATAGCGTACTGGGCTAGGAGGCATCTTAAAGCGCGTGTAATGGCGAGTAAAATGCACTACTAATCTTCTATGATACGGCAATCAGAGACCCTATTAGATCATTTTATATTTTGATTAATATAAGATTTCAGGGAAATTCTATCACATTTGTTCAATTTACGTCCCTCCTATTTCAGATAGCGTATTGGGCTCAGCGGCATCTCAAAGCGCATGAAATGGCGAGCAAAATGCACTATTAAACTTCTAGGGTAGGGCAAACAGAGACCCAATTAGATCATTTTATGTTATAGTTAATTTAAGAATTCAGCGAAATTCTATCACATTTGTTCAACTTACGTCGCTCCTATTTCGAATAGCGTATTGAGCTAAGCGGCATCTCAAAGCGCATGAAATGGCGAGCAAAATGCACTATTAAACTTCTAGGGTATAGCAAACAGAGACCCGATTAGATCATTTTATATTATGGTTAATTTAAGAATTCAACAAAATTCTATCACATTTGTTCAACTTACGTCGCTCCTATTTCAAATAGCGTACTGGGCTAGGCGGCATCTTAAAGCGCGTGGAATGGCGAGTAAAATGCACTACTAAACTTCTATGATAGGGCAATCAGAGACCCGATTAGATCATTTTATATTTTGTTTAATATAAGATTTCAGGGAAATAGTATCACATTTGTTTAATTTGCGTCGCTCCTATTTGAGATAGCGTATTCGGCTAAGCGGCATCACAAAGCGCATGAAATGGCGAGTGAAATGCACCATTAGACTTCTATGGTAGGGCGAACAGAGACCCGATTAGATCATCTTACATTAAGGTTAATATAAGGATTCACGGAAATTCTATCACATTTGTTCAATTTACGTCGCTCCCATTTCAGATAGCGTATTGGGCAATGCGGCATCTCAAAGCGCATGAAATGGCGAGTAAAATGCACTATTAAACTTCTATGGTAGGGCGAACAGAGACCCGATTAGATCATTTTACATTAAGGTTAATATAAGGACTCACGGAAATTCTATCACATTTATTCAATTTACGTCGCTCCTATTTCTGACAGCGTATTGGGCTATGCGGCATCTGAAAGCGCATGAAATGGCGAGTAAAATGCACTATTAAACTTCTATGATAGAGCAATCAGAGACCCGATTAGATCATTGTATATTTTGTTTAATATAAAATTTCACGGAAATTCTATCACATTTGTTCAATTTACGTCGCTCCTATTTCAGATAGCGTATTGGGCTAAGCGGCATCACAAAGCGCATGAAATGGCGAACAAAATGCACTATTCCACTTCTAGGCTAGGGCGAACAGAGACCAGATTAGATCATTTTATACTTTGGTTAACATAAGGATTCTGCGAAATTTTATCACATTTGTTCAATTTACGTCGCTCCTATTTCAGATAGCTTATTGGGCTAAGCGGCATCTGAAGGCGCATGAAGTGACGAGTAAAATGCACTATTAAACTTCTAGGGTAGGGCAAACAGACACCCGATTAGATCATTTTATATTATGGTTAATTTAAGATGTCAGCAAAATTCTATCACATTTGTTCAATTTACGTCGCTCCTATTACAGATAGCTTATTGGGCTCAGCGGCATATCAAAGCGCATGAAATGACGAGTGAAATGCACTATTAAACTTCTAGGCTAGAGCGAACAGAGACCCGATTAGATCATTTTATGTTATGGTTAATTTAAGAATTGATCGAAATTCTATCACATTTGTTCAACTTACGTCGCTCCTAATTTAGATAGCGTACTGGGCTAGGCGGCATCTTAATGCGCGTGGAATGGCGAGTAAAATGCACTGCTAAACTTCTATGATAGGGCAATCAGAGACCCGATTAGATCATTTTATATTTTGTTTAATATAAGATTTCAGGGAAATTCTATCACATTTGTTTAATTTACGTCGCTCCTATTTCAGATAGCGTATTGGGCGAAGCGGCATCTCAAAGCGCATGAAATGGCGACTAAAATGCACTATTAAACTTCTAGGGTGGGGCAAGCAGAGACCCGATTAGATCATTTTATATTATGGTTAATTTAAGAATTCAGCAAAATTCTATCACATTCGTTCAATTTAGGTCGCTCCTATTTCAGATAGCGTACTGGGATAGGCGGCATCTTAAAGCGCGTGGAATGCCGAGTAAAATCCACTATTAAACTTCTAGGCTAGGGCGAACAGAGACCAGATTAGATCATTTTACATTCTGGTTAATAAAATAATTCAGCGAAATTCTATCACATTTGTTCAACTTTCGTCGCTCATATTTCAGATAGCGTATTGGGCTAAGCGGCATCTCAAAGCGCATGAAATGGCGAGTAAAATGCACTATTAAACTTCTAGGGTAGGGCAATCAGTGACCCGATTAGATCATTTTATATTATAGTTAATTTAAGAATTCAGCGAAATTCTATCACATTTGTTCAATTTACGTCGCTCCTATTTCAGATAGCGTATTGGGCGAAGCGGCGTCTCAAAGCGCATGAAATGACGAGTGATATGCACTATTAAACTTCTAGGGTAGGGCAAACAGAGACCCGATTAGGTCATTTTATATTTTGGTTAATATAAGAATTCAGTGAAATTCTATCACATTTGTTCAATTTACGTCGCTCCTATTTGAGATAGCGTATTGGGCTACGCGGCATCCCAAAGCGCATGAAATAACGAGTGAAATGCACTATTATACTTCCAGGGTAGGGAGAACAGAGACCCGAAGAGATCATTTTACATTAAGGTGAATATAAGAATGCAGCGTAATTCTGTCACATTTGTTCAACTTACGTCGCTCCTATTTCAGATAGCGTATTGGGTTAAGCGTCATCTCAAAGCGCATGAAATGGCGAGTGAAATGCACTATTAAACTTCTAGGGTAGGGCGAACAGAGACCCGATTAGATCATTTTACATTAAGGTTAATATAAGTATTCAGCGAGATTCTATCACACTTGTTCAATTTACGTCGCTTCCACTTCAGACATCGTACTGGGCTAGGCGGCATCTTAAAGCGCGTGGAATGGCGAGTAAAATGCACTATTAACCTTCTATGATAGGGCAATCAGAGACCAGATTAGACCATTTTATACTTTGGTTAATATAAGAGTTCAGCGAAATTCTATCACATTTGTTCAATTTACGTCGCTCCTATTTCAAATAGCTTATTGGGCGAAGCGGCGTCTCAAAGCGCATGAAATGACGAGTGAAATGCACTATTAAACTTCTAGGGTAGGGCAAACAGAGACCCGATGAGATCATTTTATATTATGGTTAATTTAAGAATTCAGCGAAATTCTATCACATTTGTTCAATTTACGTCGCTCCTATTTCAGATAGCGTATTGGGCTAAGCGGCATCTCGAAGCGCATGAAATGGCGAGTATAATGCACTATTAAACTTCTAGGATAAGGCAAACAGATACCCGATTAGATCATTTTATATTACGGTTAATATAAGAATGCAGCGTAATTCTATCATGTTTGTTCAATTTACGTCGCTCCTATTTCAGATAGCGTATTGTGCTAAGCGGCATCTGAAAGCGCATGAAATGGCGATTAAAATGCACTACTAAACTTCTATGATAGGGCAATCAGAGACCCGATTAGATAATTTTATATTATGGTTAATTTAAGAATTCAGCGAAATTCGATCACATTTGTTCAATTTACGTCGCTCCTATTTCAGATAGCGTACTGGGCTAAGCGGCATCTCAAAGCGCATGAAATGGCGAGTATAATGCACTATTAAACTTCTAGGATAAGGCAAACAGAGACCCGATTAGATCATTTTATAATACGGTTAATATAAGAATGCTGCGAAATTCAATCACATTTGTTCAACTTTCGTCGCTCCTATTTCAGATAGCCTACATGGCTAGGCGGCATCTTAAAGCGCGTGGAATGGTGAGTAAAATGCACTACTAATCTTCTATAATAGGGCAATCAGAGACCCGATTAGATCAGTTTACATTATGGTTAATAAAAGAATTAAGCGAAATTCTATCACATTTGTTCAATTTACGTCGCTCCTATTTCAGATAGCGTATTCGGCTAAGCGGCATCTCAAAGCGCATGCAATGGCGAATAAAATGCACCATTAAACTTCTAGGCTAAGGCGAGCAGAGACCCGATTAGATCATTTTACATTATGGTTAATAAAAGAATTCAGCGAAATTCTATCACATTTGTTCAACTTACGTCGCTCCTACTTCAGATAGCGTATTGGGCTAAGCGGCATCTCAAAGCGCATGAAATGGCGAGTAAACTGCACTATTAAACTTCTGGGGTAGGGCAAACAGAGACCCGATTAGATCATTTTATATTATGGTTAATTTAAGAATTCAGCGAAATTCTATCATATTTGTTCAATTTACGTCGCTCCTATTTCAGATAGCGTATTGTGCTAAGCGGCATCTGAAAGCGCATGAAATGGCGAGTAAAATGCACTACTAAACTTCTATGATAGGGCAATCAGAGACCCGATTAGATAATTTTATATTATGGTTAATTTAAGAATTCAGCAAAATTCTATCACATTTGTTCAATTTACGTCGTTCCTATTTCAGATAGCGTATTGGGCTAAGCGGCATCTCAAAGCGCATGAAATGACGAGAGAAATACACTATTAAACTTCTTGGGTAGGGCGAACAGAGACCCGATTACATCATTTTATATTACGGTTAATTTAAGAATTCATCAAAATTCTATCACATTTGTTCAATTTACGTCGCTCCTATTTCAGATAGCGTGCTGGGCTACGCGGTATCTTAAAGCGCGTGGAAGGGCGAGTAAAATGCACTACTAAACTTCTATGATAGGGCAATCAGAGTCCCGTTTAGATCATTTTATATTTTCTTTAATATAAGATTTCAGGGAAATTCTATCACATTTGTTCAACTTACGTCGCTCCTATTTCAGATAGCGTACTGGGCTAGGCGGCATCTCAAAGCGGGTGGAATGGCGAGTAAAATGCACTCTTAAACATCTATGATAGGGCAATCAGAGACCCGATTAGATCATTTTATATTTTGGTTAATATAAGAATTCAGCGAAATTCTATCACATTTGTTCAATTTGCGTCGCTCCTATTTCAGATAGCGTATTGGGCTAAGCGGCATCTCAAAGCCCATGAAATGACGAATAAAAAGCACTATTAAGCTTGTACGCTAGGTCGAACAGAGACCCGATTAGATCATTTAACATTATGGTAAATAAAAGAATTCAGCGAAATTCTATCACATTTGTTCAATTTACGTCGCTCCTATTTCAGATAGCGTACTGGGCTAGGCGGCATCTCAAAGCGCATGAAATGACGAGTAAAATGCTCTATTCAACTTCTAGGGTAGGGCAAGCAGAGACCCGATTAGGTCATTTCATATTATGGTTAATTTAAGAATTCAGCGAAATTCTATGACATTTGTTCAAGTTACATCGCTCCTATTTCAGATAGCTTATTGGGCTAAGCGGCATCTCAAAGCGCATGAAATGGCGAATAAAATGCACTATTAAACTTCTAGGGTAGGACAAACAGAGACCCGATTAGATCATTTTATATTATGGTTAATTTAAGAATTCAGCGAAATTCTATCACATTTGTTCAACTTACGTCGCTCCTATTTCAGATAGCGTATTGGGCTAACCGGCATCTCAAAGCGCATGAAATGGGAAATAAAAAGCGCTTTAAACTTCTATGCTAGGGCGAACAGAGACCCGATTAGATCATTTTACATTATGGTTCATAAAAGAATTCAGCGAAATTCTATCACATTTGTTCAACTTACGTCGCTCCTATTTCAGATAGCGTATTGGGCTAAGCGGCCTCTCAAAGCGCATGAAATGGCGAGAAAGATGCGATATTAAGCTTCTAGGATAAGGCAAACAGAGACCCGATTAGGTCATTTTATATTACGGTTAATAAATAGGAATGCAGCGTAATTCTATCACATTTGTTCAACTTAAGTCGCTCCTATTTCAGATAGCGTACTGGGCTAGGCGGCATCTCAAAGCGCATGAAATGGCGAGTAAAATGCACTATTAAACATCTAGGGTAGGACAAACAGAGACCCGATTAGATCATTTTATATTATTGTTAATTTAAGAATTCAGCGAAATTCTATCACATTTGTTCAATTTACGTCGCTCCTATTTCAGATAGCGTATTGGGCTAAGCGGCATTTCAAAGCGCATGAAATGGCGAGTAAAATGCACTATTAAACTTCTAGGATAAGCCAAACAGAGACCCGACTAGATCATTTTATATTACGGTTAATATAAGAATTCAGCGTAATTCTATCACATTTGTTCAACTTACGTCGCTCCTATTTCAGATAGCATACTGGGCTAGGCGGCATCTGAAAGCGCGTGGAATGGCGAGTAAGATGCGCTATTAAGCTTCTAGGATAAGGCAAACAGAGACCCGATTAGGTCATTTTATATTACGGTTAATAAATAGGAATGCAGCGTAATTCTATCACATTTGTTCAACTTAAGTCGCTCCTATTTCAGATAGCGTACGGGCCTAGGCGGCATCTCAAAGCGCATGAAATGACGAGTGAAATGCACTTTTAGACTTCTATGGTAGGGCGAACAGAGACCCGATTAGATCATTTTATATTACGGTTAATATAAGAATTCAGCGTAATTCTGTGACATTTGTTCAACTTACGTAGCTCCTATTTCAGATAGCGTGCTGGGCTAGGCGGCAACATAAAGCGCGTGGAATGGTGAGTAAAATGCACTATTAAACTTCTAGGGTAGGGCAATCAGAGACCCGATTAGATCATTTTATATTATGGTTAATACAAGAATTCAGCGAAGTTCTATCACATTTGTTTAATTTACGTCGCTCCTATTTCAGATAGCGTATTGGGCTAAGCGGCATCTCAAAGCGCATGAAATGGCGAGTAAAATGCACTGTTAAACTTCTAGGGTAGGGCAATCAGACACCCGATTAGAACATTTTATATTTTGGTTAATATAAGAATTCAGCGAAATTCTATCACATTTGTTCAATTTACGTCGCTCCTATTTCAGATAGCGTATTGGGATAAGCGGCATCTCAAAGCGCATGAAATGGCGAGCAAAATGCACTATTAAACTTCTAGGATAAGGCAAACAGAGACCCGATTAGATCATTTTATATTACGGTTAACATAAGAATTCAGCGTAATTCTGTGACATTTGTTCAACTTACGTAGCTCCTATTTCAGATAGCGTACTGGGCTAGGCGGCAAGTTAAAGCGCGTGGAATGTCCAGTAAAATGCACTATTAAACTTCTATGATAGGGCAATCAGAGACCCGATTAGATCATTTTATATTTTGGTTAATATAAGAATCCAGCGAAATTCTATCACATTTGTTCAATTTACGTCGCTCCTATTTCAGATAGCGTATTGGGCTAAGCGGCATCTCACAGCGCACGAAAGGGCGAGTAAAATGCACTATTAAGCTTCTAGGGTTGGGCACATAGAGACCCGATTAGATCATTTTATATTATGGTTAATTTAAGAATTCAGCGAAATCCTATCACATTTGTTCATTTTACGTCGCTCCTATTTCAGATAGCGTATTGGGCTAAGCGGCATATCAAAGTGCATGAAATGGCGAGTAAAATGCACTATTAAACTTCTAGGGCAGGGCGAACAGAGACCCGATTAGATCATTTTACATTAAGGTTAATATAAGTATTCAGGGAACTTCTATCACATTTGTTCAATTTACGTCGCTCCTATTTCAGACAGCTTATTGGGCTAAGCGGCATCTCAAAGCGCATGAAATGACGAGTAAAATGCACTATTAAACTTCTAGGGTAGGGCAATCAGAGACCCGATTAGATCATTTTATATTATGGGTAATTTAAGAATTCAGCAAAATTCTATCACATTTGTTCAATTTACGTCGTTCCTATTTCAGATAGCATACTGGGCTAGGCGGCATCTTAAAGCGCGTGGAATGGCGAGTGAAATGCACTATTAATCTTCTATGATAGGGCAATCAGAGACCCGATTAGATCATTTTATATTTTGGTTAATATAAGAATTCAGCGTAATTCTATCACATTTGTTCAAGTTACGTCGCTCCTATATCAGATAGCATATTGGGCTAAGCGGCATCTCAAAACGCATGAAATGGCGAGTAAAATGCACTATTAAACTTCTAGGGTAAGGCAAACAGAGACCCGATTAGATCATTTTATATTACGGTTAACATAAGAATTCAGCGTAATCCTGTGACATTTGTTCAACTTACGTAGCTCCTATTTCAGATAGCGTACTGGGCTAGGCGGCAACTTAAAGCGCGTGGAATGTCCAGTAAAATGCACTATTAAACTTCTATGATAGGGCAATCAGAGACCCGATTAGATCATTTTATATTTTGGTTAATATAAGAATCCAGCGAAATTCTATCACATTTGTTCAATTTACGTCGCTCCTATTTCAGATAGCGTATTGGGCTAAGCGGCATCTCACAGCGCACGAAAGGGCGAGTAAAATGCACTATTAAGCTTCTAGGGTTGGGCACATAGAGACCCGATTAGATCATTTTATATTATGGTTAATTTAAGAATTCAGCGAAATCCTATCACATTTGTTCAATTTACGTCGCTCCTATTTCAGATAGCGTATTGGGCTAAGCGGCATCTCAAAGCGCATGAAATGACGAGAGAAATGCACTATTAAACTTCTTGGGTAGGGCGAACAGAGACCCGATTACATCATTTTATATTATGGTTAATTTAAGAATTCAGCAAAATTCTATCACATTTGTTCAATTTACGTCGCTCCTATTTCAGATAGCGTACTCGGATAGGCGGCATCTTCAAGCGCGTGGAGTGGCGAGTAAAATGTACTATTAAACTTCTATGATAGGGCAATCAGAGACCCGGTTAGATCATTTTATATGTTGGTTAATATAAGAATTCAGCGAAATTCTATCACATTTGTTTAATTTACGTCGCTCCTATTTCAGATAGCGTATTGGGCTAAGCGGCATCTCAAAGCGCATGACATGGGGAGTAAAATGCACTATTAAACTTCTAGGGTAGGGCAATCAGAGACCCGATTAGATCATTTTATATTTTGGTTAATATAAGAATTCAGCGAAATTCTATCACATTTGTTCAATTTACGTCGCTCCTATTTCAGATAGCGTATTCGGCTAAGCGGCATCTCAAGGCGCATGGAATGGCGAGTGAAATGCACTATTAAACTTATAGGGTAGGGCGAACAGAGACCCGAATAGATCATTTTATATTACGGTTAATATAAGAATTCAGCGTAATTCTATCACATTTGTTCCACTAACGTCGCTCCTATTTCAGATAGCGTACTGCGCTAGGCGGCATCTTAAAGCGCGTGGAAGGGCGAGTAAAATGCACTACTAAACTTCTATGATGGGGCAATCAGAGTTCCGAATAGATCATTTTATATTTTGTTTACTATAACATTTTAGGGAAATTCTATCACATTTGTTCAATTTACGTCGCTCCTATTTCAGATAGCGTATTGGGCTAAGCGGCATCTCAAAGCGCAGGAAATGGCGAGTAAAACGCACTATGAAGCTTCTAGGGTTGGGCGAACAGAGACCCGATTAGATCATTTTACATTAAGGTTAATATAAGTATTCAGGGAACTTCTATCACATTTGTTCAATTTACGTCGCTCCTATTTCAGACAGCTTATTGGGCTAAGGCGCATCTCAAAGCGCATGAAATTACGAGTAAAATGCACTATTAAACTTCTAGGGAAGGGCAATCAGAGACCCGATTAGATCATTTTATATTATGGTTAATATAAGAATTCAGCGAAAATCTATCACATTTGTTCAATTTACGTCGCTCCTATTTCAGATAGCGTATTGGGCTAAGCTGCATCTCAAAGCGCAAGAAATGGCTCGTAAAATGCACTATTAAACTTCTAGGGTAGGGCAATCAGAGACCAGATTAGATCATTTTATATTATGGTTCATTTAAGAATTCAGCAAAAGTCTATCACATTTGTTCAATTTACGTCGTTCCTATTTGAGATAGCATACGGGGCTAGGCGGCATCTTAAAGCGCGTGGAATGGCGAGTAAAATGCACTATTAAACTTCTATGATAGGGCAATCAGAGACCCGATTAGATCATTTTATATTTTGGTTAATATAAGGATTCAGCGTAATTCTATCACATTTGTTCAATTTACGTCGCTCCTATATCAGATAGCGTATTGGGCTAAGCGGCATCTCAAAGCGCATGAAATGGCGAGTAAAATGCACTATTAAACTTCTAGGGTAAGGCAAACAGAGACCCGATTAGATCATTTTATATTAACGTTACTATAAGAATTCAGCGAAATTCTATCACATTTGTTCAATTTACGTCGCTCCTATTTCAGATAGCGTATTGGGCTAAGCGGCATCTCAAAGCGCATGGAATGACGAGTAAAATGCACTAATAAACTTCTAGGATAAGGCAAACGGAGATCCGATTAGACCATTTTATATTACGGTTAATATAAGAATTCAGCGTAATTCTATCACATTTGTTCAACTTACGTCGCTCCTATTTCAGATAGCGTACTGGGCTAGGCGGCATCTCAAAGCGCGTGGAATGGCAAGTAAAATGCACTCTTAAACATCTATGATAGGGCAATCAGAGACCCGATTAGATTATTTTATATTTTGGTTCATATAAGAATTCAGCGAAATTCTATCACATTTGTTCAATTTACGTCGCTCCTATTTCAGATAGCGTATTGGGCTAAGCGGCATCTCAAAGCGCATGAAATGGCGAGTAAAATGCACTATTAAACTTCTAGGGTAAGGCAAACAGAGACCCGATTAGATCATTTTATATTAACGTTAATATAAGAATTCAGCGAAATTCTATCACATTTGTTCAATTTACGTCGCTCCTATTTCAGATAGCGTATTGGGCTAACCGGCATCTCAAAGCGCATGAAATGACGAGAGAAATGCACTATTAAACTTCTTGGGTAGGGCGAACAGAGACCCGATTACATCATTTTATATTACGGTTAATTTAAGAATTCATCAAAATTCTATCACATTTGTTCAATTTACGTCGCTCCTATTTCAGATAGCGTGCTGGGCTACGCGGTATCTTAAAGCGCGTGGAAGGGCGAGTAAAATGCACTACTAAACTTCTATGATAGGGCAATCAGAGTCCCGTTTAGATCATTTTATATTTTCTTTAATATAAGATTTCAGGGAAATTCTATCACATTTGTTCAACTTACGTCGCTCCTATTTCAGATAGCGTACTGGGCTAAGCGGCATCTCAAAGCGGGTGGAATGGCGAGTAAAATGCACTCTTAAACATCTATGATAGGGCAATCAGAGACCCGATTAGATCATTTTATATTTTGGTTAATATAAGAATTCAGCGAAATTCTATCACATTTGTTCAATTTACGTCGTTCCTATTTCAGATAGCATACTGGGCTAGGCGGCATCTTAAAGCGCGTGGAATGGCGAGTAGAATGCACTATTAATCTTCTATGATATGGCAATCAGAGTTCCGAATAGATCATTTTATATTTTGTTTACTATAACATTTCAGGGAAATTCTATCACATTTGTTCAATTTACGTCGCTCCTATTTCAGATAGCGTATTGGGCTATGCGGCATCTCAAAGCGCATGAAATGACGAGAGAAATGCACTATTAAACTTCGTGGGTAGGGCGAACAGAGACCCGATTACATCATTTTATATTATGTTTAAATTAAGAATTCAGCAAAATTCTATCACATTTGTTCAATTTACGTCGCTCCTATTTCAGATAGCTTATTGGGCTAAGCTGCATCTCAAAGCGCAAGAAATGGCTCGTAAAATGCACTATTAAACTTCTAGGGTAGGGCAATCAGAGACCAGATTAGATCATTTTATATTATGGTTCATTTAAGAATTCAGCAAAAGTCTATCACATTTGTTCAATTTACGTCGTTCCTATTTCAGATAGCATACTGCGCTAGGCGGCATCTTAAAGCGCGTGGAATGGCGAGTAAAATGCACTATTAAACTTCTATGATAGGGCAATCAGAGACCCGATTAGATCATTTTATATTTTGGTTAATATAAGGATTCAGCGTAATTCTATCACATTTGTTCAATTTACGTCGCTCCTATATCCGATAGCGTATTGGGCTAAGCGGCATCTCAAAGCGCATGAAATGGCGAGTAAAATGCACTATTAAACTTCTAGGGTAAGGCAAACAGAGACCCGATTAGATCATTTTATATTAACGTTAATATAAGAATTCAGCGAAATTCTATCACATTTGTTCAATTTACGTCGCTCCTATTTCAGATAGCGCATTGGGCTAAGCGGCATTTCAAAGCGCACGAAAGTGCGAGTAAAATGCACTATTAAACTTCTAGGGTGGGGCAAGCAGAGACCCGATCAGATCATTTTATATTACGGTTAATATAAGAATTCAGCGAAGTTCTATCACATTTGTTCAATTTACGTCGCTCCTATTTCAGATAGCTTATTGGGCTAAGCGGCAACTCAGAGCGCATGAAAGACGAGTGAAATGCACTGTTAAACTTCTAGGGTAGGGCGAACAAAGACCCGATTAGATCATTTTACATTAAGGTTAAAATAAGAATTCAGCGAAATTCTATCACATTTGTTCAATTTACGTCGCTCCTATTTCAGATAGCGTATTGGGCTAAGCTGCATCTCAAAGCGCAAGAAATGGCTCATAAAATGCACTATTAAACTTCTAGGATAACGCAAACAGAGACCCGATTAGATCATTTTATATTACGGTTAATATAAGAATTCAGCGTAATTCTGTGACATTTGTTCAACTTACGTAGCTCCTATTTCAGATAGCGTGCTGGGCTAGGCGGCAACTTAAAGCGCGTGGAATGGCGAGTAAAATGCACTGTTAAACTTCTATGATAGGGCAATCAGAGACCCGATTAGATCATTTTATATTTTGGTTAATATAAGAATTCAGCGAAATTCTATCACATTTGTTCAATTTACGTCGCTCCTATTTCAGATAGCTTATTGGGCTAAGCGGCATCTCAAAGCGCATGAAATGGCGAGTAAAATGCACTATTAAACTTCTAGGGTAAGGCAAACAGAGACCCGATTAGATCATTTTATATTACGGTTAACATAAGAATTCAGCGTAATTCTGTGACATTTGTTCAACTTACGTAGCTCCTATTTCAGATAGCGTACTGGGCTAGGCGGCAACTTAAAGCGCGTGGAATGTCCAGTAAAATGCACTATTAAACTTCTATGATAGGGCAATCAGAGACCCGATTAGATCATTTTATATTTTGGTTAATATAAGAATCCAGCGAAATTCTATCACATTTGTTCAATTTACGTCGCTCCTATTTCAGATAGCGTATTGGGCTAAGCGGCATCTCACAGCGCACGAAAGGGCGAGTAAAATGCACCATTAAGCTTCTAGGGTTGGGCACATAGAGACCCGATTAGATCATTTTATATTATGGTTAATTTAAGAATTCAGCGAAATCCTATCACATTTGTTCATTTTACGTCGCTCCTATTTCAGATAGCGTATTGGGCTAAGCGGCATCTCAAAGCGCATGAAATGGCGAGTAAAATGCACTATTAAACTTCTAGGGCAGGGCGAACAGAGACCCGATTAGATCATTTTACATTAAGGTTAATATAAGTATTCAGGGAACTTCTATCACATTTGTTCAATTTACGTCGCTCCTATTTCAGACAGCTTATTGGGCTAAGCGGCATCTCAAAGCGCATGAAATGACGTGTAAAATGCACTATTAAACTTCTTGGGTAGGGCGAACAGAGACCCGATTAGATCAATTTATATTATGGTTAATTTAAGAATTCAGCAAAATTCTATCACATTTGTTCAATTTACGTCGCTCCTATTTCAGATAGCGTGCTGAGCTACGCGGTATCTTAAAGCGCGTGGACGGGCGAGTAAAATGCACTACTAAACTTCTATGATAGGGCAATCAGAGTCCCGTTTAGATCATTTTATATTTTCTTTAATATAAGATTTCAGGGAAATTCTATCACATTTGTTCAACTTACGTCGCTCCTATTTCAGATAGCGTACTGGGCTAGGGGGCATCTCAAAGCGGGTGGAATGGCGAGTAAAATGCACTCTTAAACATCTATGATAGGGCAATCAGAGACCCGATTAGATCATTTTATATTTTGGTTAATATAAGAATTCAGCGAAATTCTATCACATTTGTTCAATTTACGTCGTTCCTATTTCAGATAGCGTATTGGGCAAAGCGGCATCTCAAAGCGCATGAAATGGCGAGTAAAATGCACTATTAAACTTCTAGGGTAGGGCAATCAGAGACCCGATTAGATCATTTTATATTTTGGTTAATATAAGAATTCAGCGAAATTCTATCACATTTGTTCAATTTACGTCGCTCCTATTTCAGATAGCGTATTGGGCTAAGAGGCATCTCAAGGCGCATGAAATGGCGAGTAAAATGCACTATTAAACTTCTAGGATAAGGCAAACAGAGACCCGATTATATCGTTTTATATTACGGTTAACATAAGAATGCAGCGTAATTCTGTGACATTTGTTCAACTTACGTAGCTCCTATTTCAGATAGCGTACTGGGCTTGGCGGCAACTTAAAGCGCGTGGAATGTCCAGTAAAATGCACTATTAAACTTCTATGATAGGGCAATCAGAGACCCGATTAGATCATTTTATATTTTGGTTAATATAAGGATTCAGCGTAATTCTATCACATTTGTTCAATTTACGTCGCTCCTATATCAGATAGCATATTGGGCTAAGCGGCATCTCAAAGCGCATGAAATGGAGAGTAAAATGCACTATTAAACTTCTAGGGTAAGGCAAACAGAGACCCGATTAGATCATTTTATATTACGGTTAATATAAGAATTCAGCGAAATTCTATCACATTTGTTCAATTTACGTCGCTCCTATTTCAGATAGCGTATTGGGCTAAGCGGCATCTCAAAGCGCATTAAATGACGAGAGAAATGCACTATTAAACTTCTTGGGTAGGGCGAACAGAGACCCGATTACATCATTTTATATTATGGTTAATTTAAGAATTCAGCAAAATTCTATCACATTTGTTCAATTTACGTCGCTCCTATTTCAGATAGCGTGCTGGGCTAAGCGGCATCTCAAAGCGCATGAAATGGCGAGTAAAATGCACTATTAAACTTCTAGGGTAGGGCAATCAGAGACCCGATTAGATCATTTTATATTTTGGTTAATAAATGAATTCATCGAAATTCTATCACATTTGTTCAATTTACATCGCTCCTATTTCAGATAGCGTACTGGGCTAAGCGGCATCTCAAAGCGCAAGAAATGGCGAGTAAAATGCACTATTAAACTTCTAGGATAAGGCAAACAGAGACCCGATTAGATCATTTTATATTACGGTTAATATAAGAATTCAGCGTAATTCTGTGACATTTGTTCAACTTACGTAGCTCCTATTTCAGATAGCGTGCTGGGCTAGGCGGCAACTTAAAGCGCGTGGAATGGCGAGTAAAATGCACTGTTAAACTTCTATGATAGGGCAATCAGAGACCCGATTAGATCATTTTATATTATGGTTAATATAAGAATTCAGCGAAGTTCTGTCACATTTGTTTAATTTATGTCGCTCCTATTTCAGATAGCGTATTGGGCTAAGCGGCATCTCAAAGCGCATGAAATGGCGAGTAAAATGCACTATTAAACTTCTAGGGTAGGGCAATCAGAGACCCGATTAGATCATTTTATGTTTTGGTTAATATAAGAATTCAGCGAAATTCTATCACATTTGTTCAATTTACGTCGCTCCTATTTCAGATAGCGTATTGGGATAAGCGGCATCTCAAAGCGCATGAAATGGCGAGTAAAATGCACTATTAAACTTCTAGGGTAGGGCAATCAGAGATCCGATTAGATCATTTGATATTTTGGTTAATATAAGAATTCAGCGAAATTCTATCACATTTGTTCAATTTACGTCGCTCCTATTTCAGATAGCGTATTGGGCTAAGCGGCATCTCAAAGCGCATGAAATGGCGAGTAAAATGCACTATTAATCTTCTAGGGTAGGGCAATCAGAGACCCGATTAGATTATTTTATATTTTGGTTAATATAAGAATTCAGCGAAATTCTATCACATTTGTTCAATTTACGTCGCTCCTATTTCAGATAGCGTATTGGGCTAAGCGGCATCTCAAAGCGCATGAAATGGCGAGTAAAATGCACTATTAAACTTCTAGGATAAGGCAAACAGAGACCCGATTAGATCATTTTATATTACGGTTAACATAAGAATTCAGCGTAATTCTGTGACATTTGTTCAACTTACGTAGCTCCTATTTCAGATAGCGTACTGGGCTAGGCGGCAACTTAAAGCGCGTGGAATGTCCAGTAAAATGCACTATTAAACTTCTATGATAGGGCAATCAGAGACCCGATTAGATCATTTTATATTTTGGTTAATATAAGAATTCAGCGTAATTCTATCACATTTGTTCAATTTACGTCGCTCCTATTTCAGGTAGCGTGCTGGGCTACGCGGTATCTTAAAGCGCGTGGAAGGGCGAGTAAAATGCACTACTAAACTTCTATGATAGGGCAATCAGAGTCCCGTTTAGATCATTTTATATTTTCTTTAATATAAGATTTCAGGGAAATTCTATCACATTTGTTCAACTTACGTCGCTCCTATTTCAGATAGCGTACTGCGCTAGGCGGCATCTGAAAGCGGGTGGAATGGCGAGTAAAATGCACTCTTAAACATCTATGATAGGGCAATCACAGACCCGATTAGATCATTTTATATTTTGGTTAATATAAGAATTCAGCGAAATTCTATCGCATTTGTTCAATTTACGTCGCTCCTATTTCAGATAGCGTATTGGGCTAAGCGGCATCTCAAAGCACATGGAATGGCGAGTGAAATGCACTATTAAACTTCTAGGGTAGGGCGAACAGAGACCCGAATAGATCATTTTATATTACGGTTAATATAAGAATTCAGCGTAATTCTATCACATTTGTTCAACTAACGTCGCTCCTATTTCAGATAGCGTACTGCGCTAGGCGGCATCTTAAAGCGCGTGGAAGGGCGAGCAAAATGCACTACTAAACTTCTATGATAGGGCAATCAGAGACCCGATTAGATCATTTTATATTTTGGTTAATATAAGAATCCAGCGAAATTCTATCACATTTGTTCAATTTACGTCGCTCCTATTTCAGATAGCGTATTGGGCTAAGCGGCATCTCACAGCGCACGAAAGGGCGAGTAAAATGCACTATTAAGCTTCTAGGGTTGGGCACATAGAGACCCGATTAGATCATTTTATATTATGGTTAATTTAAGAATTCAGCGAAATCCTATCACATTTGTTCAATTTACGTCGCTCCTATTTCAGATAGCGTATTGGGCTAAGCGGCATCTCAAAGCGCATGAAATGACGAGAGAAATGCACTATTAAACTTCTTGGGTAGGGCGAACAGAGACCCGATTACATCATTTTATATTATGGTTAATTTAAGAATTCAGCAAAATTCTATCACATTTGTTCAATTTACGTCGCTCCTATTTCAGATAGCGTACTCGGATAGGCGGCATCTTCAAGCGCGTGGAGTGGCGAGTAAAATGTACTATTAAACTTCTATGATAGGGCAATCAGAGACCCGGTTAGATCATTTTATATGTTGGTTAATATAAGAATTCAGCGAAATTCTATCACATTTGTTTAATTTACGTCGCTCCTATTTCAGATAGCGTATTGGGCTAAGCGGCATCTCAAAGCGCATGACATGGGGAGTAAAATGCACTATTAAACTTCTAGGGTAGGGCAATCAGAGACCCGATTAGATCATTTTATATTTTGGTTAATATAAGAATTCAGCGAAATTCTATCACATTTGTTCAATTTACGTCGCTCCTATTTCAGATAGCGTATTCGGCTAAGCGGCATCTCAAGGCGCATGGAATGGCGAGTGAAATGCACTATTAAACTTATAGGGTAGGGCGAACAGAGACCCGAATAGATCATTTTATATTACGGTTAATATAAGAATTCAGCGTAATTCTATCACATTTGTTCAACTAACGTCGCTCCTATTTCAGATAGCGTACTGCGCTAGGCGGCATCTTAAAGCGCGTGGAAGGGCGAGTAAAATGCACTACTAAACTTCTATGATGGGGCAACCAGAGTTCCGAATAGATCATTTTATATTTTGTTTACTATAACATTTTAGGGAAATTCTATCACATTTGTTCAATTTACGTCGCTCCTATTTCAGATAGCGTATTGGGCTAAGCGGCATCTCAAAGCGCAGGAAATGGCGAGTAAAACGCACTATTAAACTTCTAGGTTGGGCGAACAGAGACCCGATTAGATCATTTTACATTAAGGTTAATATAAGTATTCAGGGAACTTCTATCACATTTGTTCAATTTACGTCGCTCCTATTTCAGACAGCTTATTGGGCTAAGGCGCATCTCAAAGCGCATGAAATTACGAGTAAAATGCACTATTAAACTTCTAGGGAAGGGCAATCAGAGACCCGATTAGATCATTTTATATTATGGTTAATATAAGAATTCAGCGAAAATCTATCACATTTGTTCAATTTACGTCGCTCCTATTTCAGATAGCGTATTGGGCTAAGCTGCATCTCAAAGCGCAAGAAATGGCTCGTAAAATGCACTATTAAACTTCTAGGGTAGGGCAATCAGAGACCAGATTAGATCATTTTATATTATGGTTCATTTAAGAATTCAGCAAAAGTCTATCACATTTGTTCAATTTACGTCGTTCCTATTTGAGATAGCATACGGGGCTAGGCGGCATCTTAAAGCGCGTGGAATGGCGAGTAAAATGCACTATTAAACTTCTATGATAGGGCAATCAGAGACCCGATTAGATCATTTTATATTTTGGTTAATATAAGGATTCAGCGTAATTCTATCACATTTGTTCAATTTACGTCGCTCCTATATCAGATAGCGTATTGGGCTAAGCGGCATCTCAAAGCGCATGAAATGGCGAGTAAAATGCACTATTAAACTTCTAGGGTAAGGCAAACAGAGACCCGATTAGATCATTTTATATTAACGTTACTATAAGAATTCAGCGAAATTCTATCACATTTGTTCAATTTACGTCGCTCCTATTTCAGATAGCGTATTGGGCTAAGCGGCATCTCAAAGCGCATGGAATGACGAGTAAAATGCACTAATAAACTTCTAGGATAAGGCAAACGGAGATCCGATTAGACCATTTTATATTACGGTTAATATAAGAATTCAGCGTAATTCTATCACATTTGTTCAACTTACGTCGCTCCTATTTCAGATAGCGTACTGGGCTAGGCGGCATCTCAAAGCGCGTGGAATGGCAAGTAAAATGCACTCTTAAACATCTATGATAGGGCAATCAGAGACCCGATTAGATTATTTTATATTTTGGTTCATATAAGAATTCAGCGAAATTCTATCACATTTGTTCAATTTACGTCGCTCCTATTTCAGATAGCGTATTGGGCTAAGCGGCATCTCAAAGCGCATGAAATGGCGAGTAAAATGCACTATTAAACTTCTAGGGTAAGGCAAACAGAGACCCGATTAGATCATTTTATATTAACGTTAATATAAGAATTCAGCGAAATTCTATCACATTTGTTCAATTTACGTCGCTCCTATTTCAGATAGCGTATTGGGCTAACCGGCATCTCAAAGCGCATGAAATGACGAGAGAAATGCACTATTAAACTTCTTGGGTAGGGCGAACAGAGACCCGATTACATCATTTTATATTACGGTTAATTTAAGAATTCATCAAAATTCTATCACATTTGTTCAATTTACGTCGCTCCTATTTCAGATAGCGTGCTGGGCTACGCGGTATCTTAAAGCGCGTGGAAGGGCGAGTAAAATGCACTACTAAACTTCTATGATAGGGCAATCAGAGTCCCGTTTAGATCATTTTATATTTTCTTTAATATAAGATTTCAGGGAAATTCTATCACATTTGTTCAACTTACGTCGCTCCTATTTCAGATAGCGTACTGGGCTAAGCGGCATCTCAAAGCGGGTGGAATGGCGAGTAAAATGCACTCTTAAACATCTATGATAGGGCAATCAGAGACCCGATTAGATCATTTTATATTTTGGTTAATATAAGAATTCAGCGAAATTCTATCACATTTGTTCAATTTACGTCGTTCCTATTTCAGATAGCATACTGGGCTAGGCGGCATCTTAAAGCGCGTGGAATGGCGAGTAGAATGCACTATTAATCTTCTATGATATGGCAATCAGAGTTCCGAATAGATCATTTTATATTTTGTTTACTATAACATTTCAGGGAAATTCTATCACATTTGTTCAATTTACGTCGCTCCTATTTCAGATAGCGTATTGGGCTATGCGGCATCTCAAAGCGCATGAAATGACGAGAGAAATGCACTATTAAACTTCGTGGGTAGGGCGAACAGAGACCCGATTACATCATTTTATATTATGTTTAAATTAAGAATTCAGCAAAATTCTATCACATTTGTTCAATTTACGTCGCTCCTATTTCAGATAGCTTATTGGGCTAAGCTGCATCTCAAAGCGCAAGAAATGGCTCGTAAAATGCACTATTAAACTTCTAGGGTAGGGCAATCAGAGACCAGATTAGATCATTTTATATTATGGTTCATTTAAGAATTCAGCAAAAGTCTATCACATTTGTTCAATTTACGTCGTTCCTATTTCAGATAGCATACTGCGCTAGGCGGCATCTTAAAGCGCGTGGAATGGCGAGTAAAATGCACTATTAAACTTCTATGATAGGGCAATCAGAGACCCGATTAGATCATTTTATATTTTGGTTAATATAAGAATTCAGCGTAATTCTATCACATTTGTTCAATTTACGTCGCTCCTATATCCGATAGCGTATTGGGCTAAGCGGCATCTCAAAGCGCATGAAATGGCGAGTAAAATGCACTATTAAACTTCTAGGGTAAGGCAAACAGAGACCCGATTAGATCATTTTATATTAACGTTAATATAAGAATTCAGCGAAATTCTATCACATTTGTTCAATTTACGTCGCTCCTATTTCAGATAGCGCATTGGGCTAAGCGGCATTTCAAAGCGCACGAAAGTGCGAGTAAAATGCACTATTAAACTTCTAGGGTGGGGCAAGCAGAGACCCGATCAGATCATTTTATATTACGGTTAATATAAGAATCAGCGAAGTTCTATCACATTTGTTCAATTTACGTCGCTCCTATTTCAGATAGCTTATTGGGCTAAGCGGCAACTCAGAGCGCATGAAAGACGAGTGAAATGCACTGTTAAACTTCTAGGGTAGGGCGAACAAAGACCCGATTAGATCATTTTACATTAAGGTTAAAATAAGAATTCAGCGAAATTCTATCACATTTGTTCAATTTACGTCGCTCCTATTTCAGATAGCGTATTGGGCTAAGCTGCATCTCAAAGCGCAAGAAATGGCTCATAAAATGCACTATTAAACTTCTAGGATAACGCAAACAGAGACCCGATTAGATCATTTTATATTACGGTTAATATAAGAATTCAGCGTAATTCTGTGACATTTGTTCAACTTACGTAGCTCCTATTTCAGATAGCGTGGTGGCTAGGCGGCAACTTAAAGCGCGTGGAATGGCGAGTAAAATGCACTGTTAAACTTCTATGATAGGGCAATCAGAGACCCGATTAGATCATTTTATATTTTGGTTAATATAAGAATTCAGCGAAATTCTATCACATTTGTTCAATTTACGTCGCTCCTATTTCAGATAGCTTATTGGGCTAAGCGGCATCTCAAAGCGCATGAAATGGCGAGTAAAATGCACTATTAAACTTCTAGGGTAAGGCAAACAGAGACCCGATTAGATCATTTTATATTACGGTTAACATAAGAATTCAGCGTAATTCTGTGACATTTGTTCAACTTACGTAGCTCCTATTTCAGATAGCGTACTGGGCTAGGCGGCAACTTAAAGCGCGTGGAATGTCCAGTAAAATGCACTATTAAACTTCTATGATAGGGCAATCAGAGACCCGATTAGATCATTTTATATTTTGGTTAATATAAGAATCCAGCGAAATTCTATCACATTTGTTCAATTTACGTCGCTCCTATTTCAGATAGCGTATTGGGCTAAGCGGCATCTCACAGCGCACGAAAGGGCGAGTAAAATGCACCATTAAGCTTCTAGGGTTGGGCACATAGAGACCCGATTAGATCATTTTATATTATGGTTAATTTAAGAATTCAGCGAAATCCTATCACATTTGTTCATTTTACGTCGCTCCTATTTCAGATAGCGTATTGGGCTAAGCGGCATCTCAAAGCGCATGAAATGGCGAGTAAAATGCACTATTAAACTTCTAGGGCAGGGCGAACAGAGACCCGATTAGATCATTTTACATTAAGGTTAATATAAGTATTCAGGGAACTTCTATCACATTTGTTCAATTTACGTCGCTCCTATTTCAGACAGCTTATTGGGCTAAGCGGCATCTCAAAGCGCATGAAATGACGTGTAAAATGCACTATTAAACTTCTTGGGTAGGGCGAACAGAGACCCGATTACATCATTTTATATTATGGTTAATTTAAGAATTCAGCAAAATTCTATCACATTTGTTCAATTTACGTCGCTCCTATTTCAGATAGCGTGCTGAGCTACGCGGTATCTTAAAGCGCGTGGACGGGCGAGTAAAATGCACTACTAAACTTCTATGATAGGGCAATCAGAGTCCCGTTTAGATCATTTTATATTTTCTTTAATATAAGATTTCAGGGAAATTCTATCACATTTGTTCAACTTACGTCGCTCCTATTTCAGATAGCGTACTGGGCTAGGGGGCATCTCAAAGCGGGTGGAATGGCGAGTAAAATGCACTCTTAAACATCTATGATAGGGCAATCAGAGACCCGATTAGATCATTTTATATTTTGGTTAATATAAGAATTCAGCGAAATTCTATCACATTTGTTCAATTTACGTCGTTCCTATTTCAGATAGCGTATTGGGCAAAGCGGCATCTCAAAGCGCATGAAATGGCGAGTAAAATGCACTATTAAACTTCTAGGGTAGGGCAATCAGAGACCCGATTAGATCATTTTATATTTTGGTTAATATAAGAATTCAGCGAAATTCTATCACATTTGTTCAATTTACGTCGCTCCTATTTCAGATAGCGTATTGGGCTAAGAGGCATCTCAAGGCGCATGAAATGGCGAGTAAAATGCACTATTAAACTTCTAGGATAAGGCAAACAGAGACCCGATTATATCGTTTTATATTACGGTTAACATAAGAATGCAGCGTAATTCTGTGACATTTGTTCAACTTACGTAGCTCCTATTTCAGATAGCGTACTGGGCTTGGCGGCAACTTAAAGCGCGTGGAATGTCCAGTAAAATGCACTATTAAACTTCTATGATAGGGCAATCAGAGACCCGATTAGATCATTTTATATTTTGGTTAATATAAGGATTCAGCGTAATTCTATCACATTTGTTCAATTTACGTCGCTCCTATTTCAGATAGCATATTGGGCTAAGCGGCATCTCAAAGCGCATGAAATGGAGAGTAAAATGCACTATTAAACTTCTAGGGTAAGGCAAACAGAGACCCGATTAGATCATTTTATATTACGGTTAATATAAGAATTCAGCGAAATTCTATCACATTTGTTCAATTTACGTCGCTCCTATTTCAGATAGCGTATTGGGCTAAGCGGCATCTCAAAGCGCATTAAATGACGAGAGAAATGCACTATTAAACTTCTTGGGTAGGGCGAACAGAGACCCGATTACATCATTTTATATTATGGTTAATTTAAGAATTCAGCAAAATTCTATCACATTTGTTCAATTTACGTCGCTCCTATTTCAGATAGCGTGCTGGGCTAAGCGGCATCTCAAAGCGCATGAAATGGCGAGTAAAATGCACTATTAAACTTCTAGGGTAGGGCAATCAGAGACCCGATTAGATCATTTTATATTTTGGTTAATAAATGAATTCATCGAAATTCTATCACATTTGTTCAATTTACATCGCTCCTATTTCAGATAGCGTACTGGGCTAAGCGGCATCTCAAAGCGCAAGAAATGGCGAGTAAAATGCACTATTAAACTTCTAGGATAAGGCAAACAGAGACCCGATTAGATCATTTTATATTACGGTTAATATAAGAATTCAGCGTAATTCTGTGACATTTGTTCAACTTACGTAGCTCCTATTTCAGATAGCGTGCTGGGCTAGGCGGCAACTTAAAGCGCGTGGAATGGCGAGTAAAATGCACTGTTAAACTTCTATGATAGGGCAATCAGAGACCCGATTAGATCATTTTATATTATGGTTAATACAAGAATTCAGCGAAGTTCTATCACATTTGTTTAATTTATGTCGCTCCTATTTCAGATAGCGTATTGGGCTAAGCGGCATCTCAAAGCGCATGAAATGGCGAGTAAAATGCACTATTAAACTTCTAGGGTAGGGCAATCAGAGACCCGATTAGATCATTTTATGTTTTGGTTAATATAAGAATTCAGCGAAATTCTATCACATTTGTTCAATTTACGTCGCTCCTATTTCAGATAGCGTATTGGGATAAGCGGCATCTCAAAGCGCATGAAATGGCGAGTAAAATGCACTATTAAACTTCTAGGGTAGGGCAATCAGAGACCCGATTAGATCATTTGATATTTTGGTTAATATAAGAATTCAGCGAAATTCTATCACATTTGTTCAATTTACGTCGCTCCTATTTCAGATAGCGTATTGGGCTAAGCGGCATCTCAAAGCGCATGAAATGGCGAGTAAAATGCACTATTAATCTTCTAGGGTAGGGCAATCAGAGACCCGATTAGATTATTTTATATTTTGGTTAATATAAGAATTCAGCGAAATTCTATCACATTTGTTCAATTTACGTCGCTCCTATTTCAGATAGCGTATTGGGCTAAGCGGCATCTCAAAGCGCATGAAATGGCGAGTAAAATGCACTATTAAACTTCTAGGATAAGGCAAACAGAGACCCGATTAGATCATTTTATATTACGGTTAACATAAGAATTCAGCGTAATTCTGTGACATTTGTTCAACTTACGTAGCTCCTATTTCAGATAGCGTACTGGGCTAGGCGGCAACTTAAAGCGCGTGGAATGTCCAGTAAAATGCACTATTAAACTTCTATGATAGGGCAATCAGAGACCCGATTAGATCATTTTATATTTTGGTTAATATAAGAATTCAGCGTAATTCTATCACATTTGTTCAATTTACGTCGCTCCTATTTCAGGTAGCGTGCTGGGCTACGCGGTATCTTAAAGCGCGTGGAAGGGCGAGTAAAATGCACTACTAAACTTCTATGATAGGGCAATCAGAGTCCCGTTTAGATCATTTTATATTTTCTTTAATATAAGATTTCAGGGAAATTCTATCACATTTGTTCAACTTACGTCGCTCCTATTTCAGATAGCGTACTGCGCTAGGCGGCATCTGAAAGCGGGTGGAATGGCGAGTAAAATGCACTCTTAAACATCTATGATAGGGCAATCACAGACCCGATTAGATCATTTTATATTTTGGTTAATATAAGAATTCAGCGAAATTCTATCGCATTTGTTCAATTTACGTCGCTCCTATTTCAGATAGCGTATTGGGCTAAGCGGCATCTCAAAGCACATGGAATGGCGAGTGAAATGCACTATTAAACTTCTAGGGTAGGGCGAACAGAGACCCGAATAGATCATTTTATATTACGGTTAATATAAGAATTCAGCGTAATTCTATCACATTTGTTCAACTAACGTCGCTCCTATTTCAGATAGCGTACTGCGCTAGGCGGCATCTTAAAGCGCGTGGAAGGGCGAGCAAAATGCACTACTAAACTTCTATGATAGGGCAATCAGAGTTCCGAATAGATCATTTTATATTTTGTTTACTATAACATTTCAGGGAAATTCTATCACATTTGTTCAATTTACGTCGCTCCTATTTCAGATAGCGTACTGGGCTAGGCGGCATCTCAAAGCGGGTGGAATGGCGAGTAAAATGCACTCTTAAACATCTATGATAGGGCAATCAGAGACCCGATTAGATCATTTTATATTTTGGTTAATATAAGAATTCAGCGAAATTCTATCACATTTGTTCAATTTACGTCGTTCCTATTTCAGATAGCATACTGGGCTAGGCGGCATTTTAAAGCGCGTGGAATGGCGAGTAGAATGCACTATTAATCTTCTATGATATGGCAATCAGAGTTCCGAATAGATCATTTTATATTTTGTTTACTATAACATTTCAGGGAAATTCTATCACATTTGTTCAATTTACGTCGCTCCTATTTCAGATAGCGTATTGGGCTATGCGGCATCTCAAAGCGCATGAAATGACGAGAGAAATGCACTATTAAACTTCTTGGGTAGGGCGAACAGAGACCCGATTACATCATTTTATATTATGGTTAATTTAAGAATTCAGCAAAATTCTATCACATTTGTTCAATTTACGTCGCTCCTAATTCAGATAGCGTACTGGGCTACGCGGTATCTTAAAGCGCGTGGAATGGCGAGTAAAATGCACTATTAAACTTCTAGGATAAGGCAAACGGAGACCCGATTAGACCATTTTATATTACGGTTAATATAAGAATTCAGCGTTATTCTATCACATTTGTTCAACTTACGTCGCTCCTATTTCAGAAAGCGTACTCGGATAGGCGGCATCTTAAAGCGCGTGGAATGGCGAGTAAAATGCACTATTAAACTTCTCGGGTAATGCAAACGGAGACCCGATTAGATCATTTTATATTACGGTTAATATAAGATTTCAGGGAAATTCTATCACATTTGTTCAATTTACGTCGCTCCTATTTCAGATAGCTATTGGGCTAAGCGGCATCTCAAAGCGCATGAAATGACGAAAGAAATGCACTATTAAACTTCTTGGGTAGGGCGAACAGAGACCCGATTACATCATTTTATATTATGGTTAATATAAGAATTCAGCGAAATTCTATCACATTTGTTCAATTTGCGTCGCTCCTATTTCAGATAGCGTATTGGGCTAAGCGGCATCTCAAAGCCCATGAAATGACGAATAAAAAGCACTATTAAGCTTGTACGCTAGGGCGAACAGAGACCCGATTAGATCATTTAACATTATGGTAAATAAAAGAATTCAGCGAAATTCTATCACATTCGTTCAATTTACGTCGCTCCTATTTCAGATAGCGTACTGGGCTAGGCGGCATCTCAAAGCGCATGAAATGACGAGTAAAATGCTCTATTCAACTTCTAGGGTAGGGCAAGCAGAGACCCGATTAGGTCATTTCATATTATGGTTAATTTAAGAATTCAGCGAAATTCTATGACATTTGTTCAAGTTACATCGCTCCTATTTCAGATAGCTTATTGGGCTAAGCGGCATCTCAAAGCGCATGAAATGGCGAGTAAAATGCACTATTAAACTCCTAGGATAAGGCAAACAGAGACCCGATTAGATCATTTTATATTACGGTTAATATAAGAATTCAGCGTAATTCTGTGACATTTGCTCAACTTACGTAGCTCCTATTTCAGATAGCGTGCTGGGCTAGGCGGCAACTTAAAGCGCGTGGAATGGCGAGTAAAATGCACTGTTAAACTTCTATGATAGGGCAATCAGAGACCCGATTAGATCATTTTATATTTTGGTTAATATAAGAATTCAGCGAAATTCTATCACATTTGTTCAATTTACGTCGTTCCTATTTCAGATAGCGTATTGGGCTAAGCGGCATCTCAAAGCGCATGAAATGGCGAGTAAAATGCACTATTAAACTTCTAGGGTAGGGCAATCAGAGACCCGATTAGATCATTTTATATTTTGGTTAATATAAGAATTCAGCGAAATTCTATCACATTTGTTCAATTTACGTCGCTCCTATTTCAGATAGCGTATTGGGCTAAGAGGAATCTCAAGGCGCATGAAATGGCGAGTAAAATGCACTATTAAACTTCTAGGATAAGGCAAACAGAGACCCGATTATATCATTTTATATTACGGTTAACATAAGAATGCAGCGTAATTCTGTGACATTTGTTCAACTTACGTAGCTCCTATTTCAGATAGCGTACTGGGCTTGGCGGCAACTTAAAGCGCGTGGAATGTCCAGTAAAATGCACTATTAAACTTCTATGATAGGGCAATCAGAGACCCGATTAGATCATTTTATATTTTGGTTAATATAAGGATTCAGCGTAATTCTATCACATTTGTTCAATTTACGTCGCTCCTATATCAGATAGCATATTGGGCTAAGCGGCATCTCAAAGCGCATGAAATGGCGAGTAAAATGCACTATTAAACTTCTAGGGTAAGGCAAACAGAGACCCGATTAGATCATTTTATATTACGGTTAATATAAGAATTCAGCGAAATTCTATCACATTTGTTCAATTTACGTCGCTCCTATTTCAGATAGCGTATTGGGCTAAGCGGCATCTCAAAGCGCATTAAATGACGAGAGAAATGCACTATTAAACTTCTTGGGTAGGGCGAACAGAGACCCGATTACATCATTTTATATTATGGTTAATTTAAGAATTCAGCAAAATTCTATCACATTTGTTCAATTTACGTCGCTCCTATTTCAGATAGCGTGCTGGGCTAAGCGGCATCTCAAAGCGCATGAAATGGCGAGTAAAATGCACTATTAAACTTCTAGGGTAGGGCAATCAGAGACCCGATTAGATCATTTTATATTTTGGTTAATAAATGAATTCATCGAAATTCTATCACATTTGTTCAATTTACATCGCTCCTATTTCAGATAGCGTACGGGGCTAAGCGGCATCTCAAAGCGCAAGAAATGGCGAGTAAAATGCACTATTAAACTTCTAGGATAAGGCAAACAGAGACCCGATTAGATCATTTTATATTACGGTTAATATAAGAATTCAGCGTAATTCTGTGACATTTGTTCAACTTACGTAGCTCCTATTTCAGATAGCGTGCTGGGCTAGGCGGCAACTTAAAGCGCGTGGAATGGCGAGTAAAATGCACTGTTAAACTTCTATGATAGGGCAATCAGAGACCCGCTTAGATCATTTTATATTATGGTTAATACAAGAATTCAGCGAAGTTCTATCACATTTGTTTAATTTACGTCGCTCCTATTTCAGATAGCGTATTGGGCTAAGCGGCATCTCAAAGCGCATGAAATGGCGAGTAAAATGCACTATTAAACTTCTAGGGTAGGGCAATCAGAGACCCGATTAGATCATTTTATGTTTTGGTTAATATAAGAATTCAGCGAAATTCTATCACATTTGTTCAATTTACGTCGCTCCTATTTCAGATAGCGTATTGGGATAAGCGGCATCTCAAAGCGCATGAAATGGCGAGTAAAATGCACTATTAAACTTCTAGGGTAGGGCAATCAGAGATCCGATTAGATCATTTTATATTTTGGTTAATATAAGAATTCAGCGAAATTCTATCACATTTGTTCAATTTACGTCGCTCCTATTTCAGATAGCGTATTGGGCTAAGCGGCATCTCAAAGCGCATGAAATGGCGAGTAAAATGCACTATTAATCTTCTAGGGTAGGGCAATCAGAGACCCGATTAGATTATTTTATATTTTGGTTAATATAAGAATTCAGCGAAATTCTATCACATTTGTTCAATTTACGTCGCTCCTATTTCAGATAGCGTATTGGGCTAAGCGGCATCTCAAAGCGCATGAAATGGCGAGTAAAATGCACTATTAAACTTCTAGGATAAGGCAAACAGAGACCCGATTAGATCATTTTATATTACGGTTAACATAAGAATTCAGCGTAATTCTGTGACATTTGTTCAACTTACGTAGCTCCTATTTCAGATAGCGTACTGGGCTAGGCGGCAACTTAAAGCGCGTGGAATGTCCAGTAAAATGCACTATTAAACTTCTATGATAGGGCAATCAGAGACCCGATTAGATCATTTTATATTTTGGTTAATATAAGAATTCAGCGTAATTCTATCACATTTGTTCAATTTACGTCGCTCCTATTTCAGGTAGCGTGCTGGGCTACGCGGTATGTTAAAGCGCGTGGAAGGGCGAGTAAAATGCACTACTAAACTTCTATGATAGGGCAATCAGAGTCCCGTTTAGATCATTTTATGTTTTCTTTAATATAAGATTTCAGGGAAATTCTATCACATTTGTTCAACTTACGTCGCTCCTATTTCAGATAGCGTACTGCGCTAGGCGGCATCTCAAAGCGGGTGGAATGGCGAGTAAAATGCACTCTTAAACATCTATGATAGGGCAATCACAGACCCGATTA
>CAKAJE020001120.1:0-39840 GCA_916610135.2 Macropis europaea | reverse complement strand
GCGCTTTGAGATGCCGCTTAGCCCAATACGCTACCTGAAATTGGAGCGACGTAAATTGAACAAATGTGATAGAATTTCGCTGGATTCTTATATTAACCAAAATAGAAAATGATCTAATCGGGTCTCTGATTGCCCTATGATAGAAGTTTAATAGTGCATTTTACACGCCATTCCACGCGCTTTAAGTTGCCGCTTAGCCCAATACGCTATCTGAAATATCAGCGACGTAAATTGAACAAATGTGATAGAATTTCGCTGAATTCTTATATTAACCAAAATATAAAATGATCTAATCGGGTCTCTGATTGCCCTATCATAGAAGTTTAATAGTGCATTTTACTCGTCATTCCACGCGCTTTAAGATGCCGCGTAGCCCAGTACGCTATCTGAAATAGGAGCGACGTAAATTGAACAAATGTGATAGAATTTCGCTGAATTCTTAATTAACCATAATATGAAATGACCTAATCGGGTCTCTGTTTGCCCTACCCTAGAAGTTTAATAGAGCATTTTACTCGTCATTTCATGCGCTTTGAGATGCCGCCTAGCCCAGTACGCTATCTGAAATAGGAGCGACGTAAATGGAACAAATGTGATAGAATTACGCCGCATTCTTATATTTACCGTAATATAAAATGATCTAATCGGGTCTCTGTTTGCCTTATCCTAGAAGTTTAATAGGGCATTTTACTCGCCATTTCATGCGCTTTGAGCTGCCGCTTAGCCCAATACGCTATCTGAAATAGGAGCGACGTAAATTGAACAAATGTGATAGAATTTCGCTGAATTCTTATATTAACCAAAATATAAAATGATCTAATCGGGTCTCTGATTGCCCTACCCTAGAAGTTTAATAGTGCATTTTACTCGACATTTCATGCGCTTTGAGATGCCGCTTAGCCCAATACGCTATCTGAAATAGGAGCGACGTAAATTAAACAAATGTGATAGAACTTCGCTGAATTCTTATATTAACCATAATATAAAATGATCTAATCGGGTCTCTGATTGTCCTATCATAGAAGATTAATAGTGCATTTCACTCGCCATTCCACGCGCTTTAAGATGCCGCCTAGCCCAGTATGCTATCTGAAATAGGAACGACGTAAATTGAACAAATGTGATAGAATTTTGCTGAATTCTTAAATTTACCATAATATAAAATGATCTAATCGGGTCTCTGATTGCCCAACCCTAGAAGTTTAACAGTGCATTTTACTCGTCATTTCATGCGCTTTGAAATGCCGCTTAGCCCAATAAGCTGTCTGAAATAGGAGCGACGTAAATTGAACAAATGTGATAGAATTTCCCTGAATACTTATATTAACCTTAATGTAAAATGATCTAATCGGGTCTCTGTTCGCCTGCCATAGAAGTTTAATAGTGCATTTTACTCGCCATTTCATGCGCTTTGAGATGCCGCTTAGCCCAATACGCTATCTGAAATAGGAGCGACGTAAAATGAACAAATGTGATAGGATTTCGCTGAATTCTTAAATTAACCATAATATAAAATGATCTAATCGGGTCTCTATGTGCCCAACCCTAGAAGCTTAATAGTGAATTTTACTCGCCCTTTCGTGCGCTGTGAGATGCCGCTTAGCCCAATACGCTATCTGAAATAGGAGCGACGTAAATTAAACAAATGTGATAGAACTTCGCTGAATTCTTATATTAACCATAATATAAAATGATCTAATCGGGTCTCTGATTGTCCTACCCTAGAAGTTTAATAGTGCATTTTACTCACCATTCCACGCGCTTTAAGTTGCCGCCTAGCCCAGTACGCTATCTGAAATAGGAGCTACGTAAGTTGAACAAATGTCACAGAATTACGCTGAATTCTTATATTAACCGTAATATAAAATGATCTAATCGGGTCTCTGTTTGCCTTATCCTAGAAGTTTAATAGTGCATTTTACTCGTCAATTCATGCGCTTTGCGATGCCGCTTAGCCCAATAAGCTATCTGAAATAGGAGCGACGTAAATTGAACAAATGTGATAGAATTTCGCTGAATTCTTATATTAACCAAAATATAAAATGATCTAATCGGGTCTCTGATTGCCCTATCATAGAAGTATAACAGTGCATTTTACTCGCCATTCCACGCGCTTTAAGTTGCCGCCTAGCCCAGCACGCTATCTGAAATAGGAGCTACGTAAGTTGAACATATGTCACAGAATTACGCTGAATTCTTATATTAACCGTAATATAAAATGATCTAATCGGGTCTCTGTTTGCCTTATCCTAGAAGTTTAATAGTGCATTTTACTCGCCATTTCTTGCGCTTTGAGATGCCGCTTAGCCCAATACGCTATCTGAAATAGGAGCGACGTAAATTAAACAAATGTGATAGAACTTCGCTGAATTCTTATATTAACCATAATATAAAATGATCTAATCGGGTCTCTGATTGCCCTATCATAGAAGATTAATAGTGCATTTCACTCGCCATTCCACGCGCTTTAAGATGCCGCCTAGCCCAGTATGCTATCTGAAATAGGAACGACGTAAATTGAACAAATGTGATAGAATTTTGCTGAATTCTTAAATTAACCATAATATAAAATGATCTAATCGGGTCTCTGTTTGCCCTACCCTAGAAGTTTAATAGTACATTTTACTCGCCATTTCTTGCGCTTTGAGATGCCGCTTTGCCCAATACGCTATCTGCAACATGAGCGACGTAAATTGAACAAATGTGATAGAATTTCGCTGAATTCTTAAATTAACCATAATATAAAATGATCTAATCGGGTCTCTGTTTGCCCTACCCTAGAAGTTTAATAGTACATTTTACTCGCCATTTCTTGCGCTTTGAGATGCCGCTTAGCCCAATACGCTATCTGAAATATCAGCGACGTAAATTGAACAAATGTGATAGAATTTCGCTGAATTCTTATATTAACCAAAATATAAAATGATCTAATCGGGTCTCTGATTGCCCTATCATAGAAGTTTAATAGTGCATTTTACTCGTCATTCCGCGCGCTTTAAGATGCCGCGTAGCCCAGTACACTATCTGAAATAGGAGCGACGTATGTTGAACAAATGTGATAGAATTTCGCTGAATTCTTAAATTAACAATAATATAAAATGATCTAATCGGGTCTCTGATTGCCCTATCATAGAAGTTTAATAGTGCATTTTACTCGTCATTCCACGCGCTTTAAGATGCCGCCTAGCCCAATACGCTATCTGAAATAGGAGCGACGTAAATTGAACAAATGTGATAGAATTTTGCTGAATTCTTAAATTAACCATAATATAAAAGGATGTAATCGGGTCTCTGTTCGCCCTACCCAAGAAGTTTAATAGTGCATTTCTCTCGTCATTTCATGCGCTTTGAGATGCCGCTTAGCCCAATAGCTATCTGAAATAGGAGCGACGTAAATTGAACAAATGTGATAGAATTTCCCTGAAATCTTATATTAAACAAAATATAAAATGATCTAAACGGGACTCTGATTGCCCTATCATAGAAGTTTAGTAGTGCATTTTACTCGCCCTTCCACGCGCTTTTAGATGCCGCCTAGCCCAGTACACTATCTGAAATAGGAGCGACGTATGTTGAACAAATGTGATAGAATTACGCTGAATTCTTATATTAACCGTAATATAAAATGATCTAATCGGGTCTCTGTTTGCATTACCATAGAAGTTTAATAGTGCATTTTACTCGCCATTTCATGCGCTTTGAGATGCCGCTTAGCCCAATACGCTATCTGCAATAGGATCGACGTAAATTGTACAAATGAGATAGAATTTCGCTGAATTCTTAAATTAACCATAATATAAATTGATCTAAACTGGTCTCTGTTTGCCCCACCCTAGAAGTTTAATAGTGCATTTCACTCGTCATTTCATGCGCTTTGAGTTGCCGCTTAGCCCAATAAGCTATCTGAAATAGGAGCGACGTAAATTGAACAAATGTGATAGAACTTCGCTGAATTCTTATATTAACCGTAATATAAAATGATCTTATCGGGTCTCTGATTGCCCCACCCTAGAAGTTTAATAGTGCATTTTACTCGCCCTTTCGTGCGCTTTGAGATGCCGCTTAGCCCAATACGCTACCTGAAATTGGAGCGACGTAAATTGAACAAATGTGATAGAATTTCGCTGGATTCTTATATTAACCAAAATAGAAAATGATCTAATCGGGTCTCTGATTGCCCTATGATAGAAGTTTAATAGTGCATTTTACACGCCATTCCACGCGCTTTAAGTTGCCGCTTAGCCCAATACGCTATCTGAAATATCAGCGACGTAAATTGAACAAATGTGATAGAATTTCGCTGAATTCTTATATTAACCAAAATATAAAATGATCTAATCGGGTCTCTGATTGCCCTATCATAGAAGTTTAATAGTGCATTTTACTCGTCATTCCACGCGCTTTAAGATGCCGCGTAGCCCAGTACGCTATCTGAAATAGGAGCGACGTAAATTGAACAAATGTGATAGAATTTCGCTGAATTCTTAAATTAACCATAATATGAAATGACCTAATCGGGTCTCTGTTTGCCCTACCCTAGAAGTTTAATAGAGCATTTTACTCGTCATTTCATGCGCTTTGAGATGCCGCCTAGCCCAGTACGCTATCTGAAATAGGAGCGACGTAAATGGAACAAATGTGATAGAATTACGCCGCATTCTTATATTTACCGTAATATAAAATGATCTAATCGGGACTCTGTTTGCCTTATCCTAGAAGTTTAATAGGGCATTTTACTCGCCATTTCATGCGCTTTGAGCTGCCGCTTAGCCCAATACGCTATCTGAAATAGGAGCGACGTAAATTGAACAAATGTGATAGAATTTCGCTGAATTCTTATATTAACCAAAATATAAAATGATCTAATCGGGTCTCTGATTGCCCTACCCTAGAAGTTTAATAGTGCATTTTACTCGACATTTCATGCGCTTTGAGATGCCGCTTAGCCCAATACGCTATCTGAAATAGGAGCGACGTAAATTAAACAAATGTGATAGAACTTCGCTGAATTCTTATATTAACCATAATATAAAATGATCTAATCGGGTCTCTGATTGTCCTATCATAGAAGATTAATAGTGCATTTCACTCGCCATTCCACGCGCTTTAAGATGCCGCCTAGCCCAGTATGCTATCTGAAATAGGAACGATGTAAATTGAACAAATGTGATAGAATTTTGCTGAATTCTTAAATTTACCATAATATAAAATGATCTAATCGGGTCTCTGATTGCCCAACCCTAGAAGTTTAACAGTGCATTTTACTCGTCATTTCATGCGCTTTGAAATGCCGCTTAGCCCAATAAGCTGTCTGAAATAGGAGCGACGTAAATTGAACAAATGTGATAGAAGTTCCCTGAATACTTATATTAACCTTAATGTAAAATGATCTAATCGGGTCTCTGTTCGCCCTGCCCTAGAAGTTTAATAGTGCATTTTACTCGCCATTTCATGCGCTTTGAGATGCCGCTTAGCCCAATACGCTATCTGAAATAGGAGCGACGTAAAATGAACAAATGTGATAGGATTTCGCTGAATTCTTAAATTAACCATAATATAAAATGATCTAATCGGGTCTCTATGTGCCCAACCCTAGAAGCTTAATAGTGAATTTTACTCGCCCTTTCGTGCGCTGTGAGATGCCGCTTAGCCCAATACGCTATCTGAAATAGGAGCGACGTAAATTAAACAAATGTGATAGAACTTCGCTGAATTCTTATATTAACCATAATATAAAATGATCTAATCGGGTCTCTGATTGTCCTACCCTAGAAGTTTAATAGTGCATTTTACTCACCATTCCACGCGCTTTAAGTTGCCGCCTAGCCCAGTACGCTATCTGAAATAGGAGCTACGTAAGTTGAACAAATGTCACAGAATTACGCTGAATTCTTATATTAACCGTAATATAAAATGATCTAATCGGGTCTCTGTTTGCCTTATCCTAGAAGTTTAATAGTGCATTTTACTCGTCAATTCATGCGCTTTGCGATGCCGCTTAGCCCAATAAGCTATCTGAAATAGGAGCGACGTAAATTGAACAAATGTGATAGAATTTCGCTGAATTCTTATATTAACCAAAATATAAAATGATCTAATCGGGTCTCTGATTGCCCTATCATAGAAGTATAACAGTGCATTTTACTCGCCATTCCACGCGCTTTAAGTTGCCGCCTAGCCCAGCACGCTATCTGAAATAGGAGCTACGTAAGTTGAACATATGTCACAGAATTACGCTGAATTCTTATATTAACCGTAATATAAAATGATCTAATCGGGTCTCTGTTTGCCTTATCCTAGAAGTTTAATAGTGCATTTTACTCGCCATTTCTTGCGCTTTGAGATGCCGCTTAGCCCAATACGCTATCTGAAATAGGAGCGACGTAAATTAAACAAATGTGATAGAACTTCGCTAAATTCTTATATTAACCATAATATAAAATGATCTAATCGGGTCTCTGATTGCCCTATCATAGAAGATTAATAGTGCATTTCACTCGCCATTCCACGCGCTTTAAGATGCCGCCTAGCCCAGTATGCTATCTGAAATAGGAACGACGTAAATTGAACAAATGTGATAGAATTTTGCTGAATTCTTAAATTAACCATAATATAAAATGATCTAATCGGGTCTCTGATTGCCCAACCCTAGAAGTTTAACAGTGCATTTTACTCGTCATTTCATGCGCTTTGAGATGCCGCTTAGCCCAATAAGCTGTCTGAAATAGGAGCGACGTAAATTGAACAAATGTGATAGAAGTTCCCTGAATACTTATATTAACCTTAATGTAAAATGATCTAATCGGGTCTCTGTTCGCCCTGCCCTAGAAGTTTAATAGTGCATTTTACTCGCCATTTCATGCGCTTTGAGATGCCGCTTAGCCCAATACGCTATCTGAAATAGGAGCGACGTAAAATGAACAAATGTGATAGGATTTCGCTGAATTCTTAAATTAACCATAATATAAAATGATCTAATCGTGTCTCTATGTGCCCAACCCTAGAAGCTTAATAGTGCATTTTACTCGCCCTTTCGTGCGCTGTGAGATGCCGCTTAGCCCAATACGCTATCTGAAATAGGAGCGACGTAAATTAAACAAATGTGATAGAACTTCGCTGAATTCTTATATTAACCATAATATAAAATGATCTAATCGGGTCTCTGATTGTCCTACCCTAGAAGTTTAATAGTGCATTTTACTCACCATTCCACGCGCTTTAAGTTGCCGCCTAGCCCAGTACGCTATCTGAAATAGGAGCTACGTAAGTTGAACAAATGTCACAGAATTACGCTGAATTCTTATATTAACCGTAATATAAAATGATCTAATCGGGTCTCTGTTTGCCTTATCCTAGAAGATTAATAGTGCATTTTACTCGTCAATTCATGCGCTTTGCGATGCCGCTTAGCCCAATAAGCTATCTGAAATAGGAGCGACGTAAATTGAACAAATGTGATAGAATTTCGCTGAATTCTTATATTAACCAAAATATAAAATGATCTAATCGGGTCTCTGATTGCCCTATCATAGAAGTTTAACAGTGCATTTTACTCGCCATTCCACGCGCTTTAAGTTGCCGCCTAGCCCAGCACGCTATCTGAAATAGGAGCTACGTAAGTTGAACATATGTCACAGAATTACGCTGAATTCTTATATTAACCGTAATATAAAATGATCTAATCGGGTCTCTGTTTGCCTTATCCTAGAAGTTTAATAGTGCATTTTACTCGCCATTTCTTGCGCTTTGAGATGCCGCTTAGCCCAGTACGCTATCTGAAATAGGAGCGATGTAAATTGAACAAATGTGATAGAATATCGATGAATTCATTTATTAACCAAAATATAAAATGATCTAATCGGGTCTCTGATTGCCCTACCCTAGAAGTTTAGTAGTGCATTTTACTCGCCATTTCATGCGCTTTGAGATGCCGCAGAGCCCAATACGCTATCTGAAATAGGAGCGACGTAAATTGAACAAATGTGATAGAATTTCGCTGAATTCTTAAATTAACCATAATATAAAATGATCTAATGGGGTCTCTGTTTGCCCTACCCTAGAAGTTTAATAGTGCATTTTACTCGCCATTTCTTGCGCTTTGTAATGCCGCTTAGCACAAGTCGCTATCTGAAATAGGAGCGATGTAAATTGAACAAATGTGTTAGAATTTCGCTGAATTCGTATATTAACCTTAATGTAAAATGATCTAATCGGGTCTTTGTTCGCCCTACCCAAGAAGCTTAATAGTGCATTTCACTCGTCAATTCATGCGCTTTGCGATGCCGCTTAGCCCAATATGCTATCTGATATAGGAGCGACGTAAATTGAACAAATGTGATAGAATTACGCTGCATTCTTATATTAACCAAAATATAAAATGATCTATTCGGAACTCTGATTGCCCTATCATAGAAGTTTAGTAGTGCATTGTACTCGCCCTCCCACGCGCTTTAAGATGCCGCCTAGCGCAGTACGCTATCTGAAATAGGAGCGACGTTAGTTGAACAAATGTGATAGAATTACGCTGAATTCTTATATTAACCGTAATATAAAATGATCTATTCGGGTCTCTGTTCGCCCTACCCTAGAAGTTTCATAGTGCATTTCACTCGCCATTCCATGTGCTTTGAGATGCCGCTTAGCCCAATACGCTATCTGAAATAGGAGCGACGTAAATTGAACAAATGTGATAGAATTTCGCTGAATTCTTATATTAACCAAAATATAAAATGATCTAATCGGGTCTCTGATTGCCCTACCCTAGAAGTTTAATAGTGCATTTTACTCGACATTTCATGCGCTTTGAGCTGCCGCTTAGCCCAATACGCTATCTGAAATAGGAGCGACGTAAATTGAACAAATGTGATAGAATTTCGCTGAATTCTTATATTAACCAAAATATAAAATGATCTAATCGGGTCTCTGATTGCCCCACCCTAGAAGTTTAATAGTGCATTTTACTCGACATTTCATGCGCTTTGAGATGCCGCTTAGCCCAATACGCTATCTGAAATAGGAGCGACGTAAATTAAACAAATGTGATAGAACTTCGCTGAATTCTTATATTAACCATAATATAAAATGATCTAATCGGGTCTCTGATTGCCCTATCATAGAAGATTAATAGTGCATTTCACTCGCCATTCCACGCGCTTTAAGATGCCGCCTAGCCCAGTATGCTATCTGAAATAGGAACGACGTAAATTGAACAAATGTGATAGAATTTTGCTGAATTCTTAAATTAACCATAATATAAAATGATCTAATCGGGTCTCTGATTGCCCAACCCTAGAAGTTTAACAGTGCATTTTACTCGTCATTTCATGCGCTTTGAGATGCCGCTTAGCCCAATAAGCTGTCTGAAATAGGAGCGACGTAAATTGAACAAATGTGATAGAAGTTCCCTGAATACTTATATTAACCTTAATGTAAAATGATCTAATCGGGTCTCTGTTCGCCCTGCCCTAGAAGTTTAATAGTGCATTTTACTCGCCATTTCATGCGCTTTGAGATGCCGCTTAGCCCAATACGCTATCTGAAATAGGAGCGACGTAAAATGAACAAATGTGATAGGATTTCGCTGAATTTTTAAATTAACCATAATATAAAATGATCTAATCGTGTCTCTATGTGCCCAACCCTAGAAGCTTAATAGTGCATTTTACTCGCCCTTTCGTGCGCTGTGAGATGCCGCTTAGACCAATACGCTATCTGAAATAGGAGCGACGTAAATTAAACAAATGTGATAGAACTTCGCTGAATTCTTATATTAACCATAATATAAAATGATCTAATCGGGTCTCTGATTGTCCTACCCTAGAAGTTTAATAGTGCATTTTACTCGCCATTTCATGCGCTTTGAGATGCCGCTTAGCCCAATACGCTATCTGAAATAGGAGCGACGTAAATTAAACAAATGTGATAGAACTTCGCTGAATTCTTATATTAACCATAATATGAAATGATCTAATCGGGTCTCTGATTGCCCTATCATAGAAGATTAATAGTGCATTTCACTCGCCATTCCACGCGCTTTAAGATGCCGCCTAGCCCAGTATGCTATCTGAAATAGGAACGACGTAAATTGAACAAATGTGATAGAATTTTGCTGAATTCTTAAATTAACCATAATATAAAATGATCTAATCGGGTCTCTGATTGCCCAACCCTAGAAGTTTAACAGTGCATTTTACTCGTCATTTCATGCGCTTTGAGATGCCGCTTAGCCCAGTAAGCTGTCTGAAATAGGAGCGACGTAAATTGAACAAATGTGATAGAAGTTCCCTGAATACTTATATTAACCTTAATGTAAAATGATCTAATCGGGTCTCTGTTCGCCCTGCCCTAGAAGTTTAATAGTGCATTTTACTCGCCATTTCATGCGCTTTGAGATGCCGCTTAGCCCAATACGCTATCTGAAATAGGAGCGACGTAAAACGAACAAATGTGATAGGATTTCGCTGAATTCTTAAATTAACCATAATATAAAATGATCTAATCGTGTCTCTATGTGCCCAACCCTAGAAGCTTAATAGTGCATTTTACTCGCCCTTTCGTGCGCTGTGAGATGCCGCTTAGCCCAATACGCTATCTGAAATAGGAGCGACGTAAATTAAACAAATGTGATAGAACTTCGCTGAATTCTTATATTAACCATAATATAAAATGATCTAATCGGGTCTCTGATTGTCCTACCCTAGAAGTTTAATAGTGCATTTTACTCACCATTCCACGCGCTTTAAGTTGCCGCCTAGCCCAGTACGCTATCTGAAATAGGAGCTACGTAAGTTGAACAAATGTCACAGAATTACGCTGAATTCTTATATTAACCGTAATATAAAATGATCTAATCGGGTCTCTGTTTGCCTTATCCTAGAAGTTTAATAGTGCATTTTACTCGTCAATTCATGCGCTTTGCGATGCCGCTTAGCCCAATAAGCTATCTGAAATAGGAGCGACGTAAATTGAACAAATGTGATAGAATTTCGCTGAATTCTTATATTAACCAAAATATAAAATGATCTAATCGGGTCTCTGATTGCCCTATCATAGAAGTTTAACAGTGCATTTTACTCGCCATTCCACGCGCTTTAAGTTGCCGCCTAGCCCAGCACGCTATCTGAAATAGGAACTACGTAAGTTGAACATATGTCACAGAATTACGCTGAATTCTTATATTAACCGTAATATAAAATGATCTAATCGGGTCTCCGTTTGCCTTATCCTAGAAGTTTAATAGTGCATTTTACTCGCCATTTCTTGCGCTTTGAGATGCCGCTTAGCCCAGTACGCTATCTGAAATAGGAGCGATGTAAATTGAACAAATGTGATAGAATATCGATGAATTCATTTATTAACCAAAATATAAAATGATCTAATCGGGTCTCTGATTGCCCTGCCCTAGAAGTTTAATAGTGCATTTTACTCGCCATTCCACGCGCTTTAGGATGCCGCCTATCAGAGTACGCTATCTGAAATAGGATCGACGTAAGTTGAACAAATGTGATAGAATAACGCTGAATTCTTATATTAACCGTAATATAAAATGGTCTAATCGGGTCTCCGTTTGCCTTATCCTAGAAGTTTAATAGTGCATTTTACTCGCCATTTCATGCGCATTGAGATGCCGCTTAGCCCAATACGCTATTTGAATTAGGAGCGATGTAAATTGAACAAATGTGATAGAATTTCGCTGAATTCTGTAATTAACCATAATATGAAATGACCTAATCCGGTCTCTGTTCGCCCTACCCAAGAAGTTTAATAGTGCATTTCTCTCGTCATTTCATACGCTTTGAGATGCCGGTTAGCCCAATACGCTATCTGAAATAGGAGCGACGTAAATTGAACAAATGTGATAGAATTCCCCTGAAATCTTATATTAAACAATACATAAAATCATCTAAACGGGACTCTGATTGCCCTACCATAGAAGTTTAGTAGTGCATTTTACTCGCCCTTCCACGCGGTTTGAGATGCCGCCTAGCCCAGTACGCTATCTGAAATAGGAGCGATGTAAATTGAACAAATGTGACAGAATTTTGCTGAATTCTTAAATTAACCATAATATAAAATGATGTAATCGGGTCTCTGTTCGCCCTACCCAAGAAGTTTAATAGTACATTTCTCTCGTCATTTCATGCGCTTTGAGATGCCGCTTAGGCGAATAGCTATCTGAAATAGGAGCGACGTAAATTGAACAAATGTGATAGAATTTCGCTGAATTCTGATATTAACCAAAATATAAAATGATCTAATCGGGTCTCTGATTGCCCTACCCTAGAAGTTTAATAGTGCATTTTACTACCCATTGCATGCGCTTTGAGATGCCGCTTAGCCCAATACGCTATCTGAAATAGGAGCGACGTAAATTAAACAAATGTGATAGAATTTCGCTGAATTCTTATATTAACCAAAATATAAAATGATCTAACCGGGTCTCTGATTGCCCTATCATAGAAGTCTAATAGTACATTTTACTCGCCACTCCACGCGCTTCAAGATGCCGCCTATCCGAGTACGCTATCTGAAATAGGAGGGACGTAAATTGAACAAATGTGTTAGAATTTTGCTGAATTCTTATATTAACCTTAATGTAAAATGATCTAATCGGGTCTTTGTTCGCCCAACCCTAGAAGTTTAATAGTGCATTTTACTCGCCACCTCATGCGCTTTGAGATGCCGCTTAGCCCAATACGCTATCTGAAATAGGAGCGACGTAAATTGAACGAATGTGACAGAATTTCGCTGAATTCTTATATTAACCAAAATATAAAATGATCTAATCGGGTCTCTGATAGCCCTATCATAGAAGTGTAATAGTGCATTTTACTCGCCATTCCACGCGCTTTAAGATGCCGCCTAGCCCAGTATGCTATCTGAAATAGGAGCGACGTAAGTTGAACAAATGTGATAGAATTACGCTGCATTCTTATATTAACCGTAATATAAAATGATCTAATCGGGTCTCTGTTTGCCTTATCCTAGAAGTTTAATAGTGCATTTTACTCGCCATTTCATGCGCATTGAGATGCCGCTTAGCCCAATACGCCATCTGAAATAGGAGCGACATAAATTGAACAAATGTGATTGAGTTTCGCTGAATTCTTAAATTAACCATAATATAAAATGATCTTATCGGGTCTCTGTTTGCCCTACCCTAGAAGTTTAATAGTGCATTTTACTCGCCATTTCTTGCGCTTTGAGATGCCGCTTAGCCCAATACGCTATCTGAAATATCAGCGACGTAAATTGAACAAATGTGATAGAATTACGCTGAATTCTTATATTAACCGTAATATAAAATGGTCTGATCGGGTCTCTGTTTGCCTTATCCTAGAAGTTCAATAGTGCATTTCACTCGTCATTTAATGCGCTTTGAGATGCCGCTTAGCCCAATACGCTGTCTGAAATAGTAGCGACGTAAATTGAACAAATGTGATAGAATTTTTCTGAATTCTTAAATAAACCATAATATGAAATGATCTAATCGGGTCTCTGTTTGCCCTACCCTAAGAGTTTAACAGTGCCTTTCACTCGTCATTTCATGCGCTTTGAGATGCCGCTTAGCCCAATACGCAATCTGAAATAGGAGCGACGTAAATTGAACAAATGTGATGGAATTTCGCTGAATTCTTATATTAACCAAAAGATAAAATGATCTAATCGGCTCTCTGATTGCCCTATCATAGAAGTATAGTAGTTCATTTTACTCGCCCTTCCACGCGATTTAAGATGCCGCCCAGCCCAGTACGCTATCTGAAATAGGAGCGACGTAAGTTGAACAAATGTGACAGAATTACGCTGAATTCTTATATTAACCGTAATATAAAATGATCTAATCGGGCCTCTGTTCGCCCTAGCGTAGAAGCTTAATAGCGCATTTTATTCGTCATTTCATGCGCTTTGAGATGCCGCTTAGCCCAATACGCTATCTGAAATAGGAGAAATGTAAATTGAACAAATGTGATAGAATTTCGCTGAATTCTTTTATTAACCATAATGTTAAATGATCTAATCGGGTCTCTCTTCGCCCTAGCGTAGAAGCTTAATAGTGCATTTTATTCGTCATTTCATGCGCCTTGAGATGCCGCTTAGCCCAATACGCTATCTGAAATAGGAGCGACGTAAATTGAACAAATGTGATAGAATTTCGCTGAATTCTTATATTAACCAAAATATAAAATGATCTAATCGGGTCTCTTATTGCCCTACCCTAGAAGTTTAATAGTGCATTTTACTCGCCATTTCATGCGCTTTGAGCTGCCGCTTAGCCCAATACGCTATCTGAAATAGGAGCGACGTAAATTGAACAAATGTGATAGAATTTCGCTGAATTCTTATATTAACCAAAATATAAAATGATCTAATCGGGTCTTTGTTCGCCCTACCCAAGAAGTTTAATAGTGCATTTCACTCGTCAATTCATGCGCATTGCGATGCCGCTTAGCCCAATATGCTATCTGATATAGGAGCGACGTAAATTGAACAAATGTGATAGAATTACGCTGCATTCTTATATTAACCAAAATATAAAATGATCTATTCGGAACTCTGATTGCCCTATCATAGAAGTTTAGTAGTGCATTGTACTCGCCCTCCCACGCGCTTTAAGATGCCGCCTAGCGCAGTACGCTATCTGAAATAGGAGCGACGTTAGTTGAACAAATGTGATAGAATTACGCTGGATTCTTATATTAACCGTAATATAAAATGATCTATTCGGGTCTCTGTTCGCCCTACCCTAGAAGTTTAATAGTGCATTTCACTCGCCATTCCATGTGCTTTGAGATGCCGCTTAGCCCAATACGCTATCTGAAATAGGAGCGACGTAAATTGAACAAATGTGATAGAATTTCGCTGAATTCTTATATTAACCAAAATATAAAATGATCTAATCGGGTCTCTGATTGCCCTATCATAGATGTTTAAGAGTGCATTTTACTCGCCATTCCACCCGCTTTGAGATGCCGCCTAGCCCAGTACGCTATCTGAAATAGGAGCGACGTAAATTGAACAAATGTGATAGAATTTCCCTGAAATGTTATAGTAAACAAAATATAAAATGATCTATTCGGAACTCTGATTGCCCTATGATAGAAGTTTAGTAGTGCATTTTACTCGCCGTTCCACGCGCTTTAAGATGCCGCCTAGCGCAGTACGCTATCTGAAATAGGAGCGACGTTAGTTGAACAAATGTGATAGAATTACGCTGAATTCTTATATTAACCGTAATATAAAATGATCTATTCGGGTCTCTGTTCGCCCTACCCTAGAAGTTTAATAGTGCATTTCACTCGCCATTCCAGGCATTTTGAGATGCCGCTTAGCCCAATACGCTATCTGAAATAGGAGCGACGTAAATTGAACAAATGTGATAGAATTTCGCTGGATTCTTATATTAACCAAAATATAAAATGATCTAATCGGGTGTTTGATTGCCCTACCCTAGAAGTTTAATAGTGCATTTTACTCGCCATTCCACGCGCTTTAGGATGCCGCCTATCAGAGTACGCTATCTGAAATAGGATCGACGTAAGTTGAACAAATGTGATAGAATAACGCTGAATTCTTATATTAACCGTAATATAAAATGGTCTAATCGGGTCTCCGTTTGCCTTATCCTAGAAGTTTAATAGTGCATTTTACTCGCCATTTCATGCGCATTGAGATGCCGCTTAGCCCAATACGCTATTTGAATTAGGAGCGATGTAAATTGAACAAATGTGATAGAATTTCGCTGAATTCTGTAATTAACCATAATATGAAATGACCTAATCCGGTCTCTGTTCGCCCTACCCAAGAAGTTTAATAGTGCATTTCTCTCGTCATTTCATACGCTTTGAGATGCCGGTTAGCCCAATACGCTATCTGAAATAGGAGCGACGTAAATTGAACAAATGTGATAGAATTCCCCTGAAATCTTATATTAAACAATACATAAAATGATCTAAACGGGACTCTGATTGCCCTACCATAGAAGTTTAGTAGTGCATTTTACTCGCCCTTCCACGCGGTTTGAGATGCCGCCTAGCCCAGTACGCTATCTGAAATAGGAGCGATGTAAATTGAACAAATGTGACAGACTTTTGCTGAATTCTTAAATTAACCATAATATAAAATGATGTAATCGGGTCTCTGTTCGCCCTACCCAAGAAGTTTAATAGTACATTTCTCTCGTCATTTCATGCGCTTTGAGATGCCGCTTAGGCGAACAGCTATCTGAAATAGGAGCGACGTAAATTGAACAAATGTGATAGAATTTCGCTGAATTCTGATATTAACCAAAATATAAAATGATCTAATCGGGTCTCTGATTGCCCTACCCTAGAAGTTTAATAGTGCATTTTACTACCCATTGCATGCGCTTTGAGATGCCGCTTAGCCCAATACGCTATCTGAAATAGGAGCGACGTAAATTAAACAAATGTGATAGAATTTCGCTGAATTCTTATATTAACCAAAATATAAAATGATCTAACCGGGTCTCTGATTGCCCTATCATAGAAGTTTAATAGTACATTTTACTCGCCACTCCACGCGCTTTAAGATGCCGCCTATCCGAGTACGCTATCTGAAATAGGAGGGACGTAAATTGAACAAATGTGTTAGAATTTTGCTGAATTCTTAAATTAACCATAATATAAAATGATCTAATCGGGTCTCTGATTGCCCTACCCTAGAAGTTTAGTAGTGCATTTTACTCGCCATTTCATGCGCCTTGAGATGCCGCTTATCCCAATACGCTATCTGAAATAGGAGCGACGTAAATTGAACAAATGTGATAGAATTTCGCTGAATTCTTATATTAACCAAAATATAAAATGATCTAAGCGGGTCTCTGATTGCCCTATCATAGAAGATTAATAGTGCACTTTACTCGCCATTCCACGCGCTTTAAGATGCCGCCTAGCCCAGTATGCTATCTGAAATAGGAACGACGTAAATTGAACAAATGTGATAGAATTTTGCTGAATTCTTAAATTAACCATAATATAAAATCATCTAATCGGGTCTCTGATTGCCCTACCCTAGAAGTTTAATAGTGCATTTTACTCGCCACTCCACGCGCTTTAAGATGCCGCCTATCCGAGTACGCTATCTGAAATAGGAGGGACGTAAATTGAACAAATGTGTTAGAATTTTTCTGAATTCTTAAATAAACCATAATATGAAATGATCTAATCGGGTCTCTGTTTGCCCTACCCTAAGAGTTTAACAGTGCCTTTCACTCGTCATTTCATGCGCTTTGAGATGCCGCTTAGCCCAATACGCAATCTGAAATAGGAGCGACGTAAATTGAACAAACGTGATAGAATTTCGCTGAATTCTTATATTAACCAAAAGATAAAATGATCTAATCGGCTCTCTGATTGCCCTATCATAGAAGTATAGTAGTTCATTTTACTCGCCCTTCCACGCGATTTAAGATGCCGCCCAGCCCAGTACGCTATCTGAAATAGGAGCGACGTAAGTTGAACAAATGTGACAGAATTACGCTGAATTCTTATATTAACCGTAATATAAAATGATCTAATCGGGTCTCTGTTCGCCCTAGCGTAGAAGCTTAATAGCGCATTTTATTCGTCATTTCATGCGCTTTGAGATGCCGCTTAGCCCAATACGCTATCTGAAATGGGAGAAATGTAAATTGAACAAATGTGATAGAATTTCGCTGAATTCTTTTATTAACCATAATGTTAAATGATCTAATCGGGTCTCTCTTCGCCCTAGCGTAGAAGCTTAATAGTGCATTTTATTCGTCATTTCATGCGCCTTGAGATGCCGCTTAGCCCAATACGCTATCTGAAATAGGAGCGACGTAAATTGAACAAATGTGATAGAATTTCGCTGAATTCTTATATTAACCAAAATATAAAATGATCTAATCGGGTCTCTTATTGCCCTATCATAGAAGTTTCATAGGGTATTTTACTCGCCATTCCACGCGCTTTAAGATGCCGCCTAGCCCAGTATGCTGTCTGAAATAGGAGCGACGTAGTTGAACAAATGTGATAGAATTACGCTGAATTCTTGTATTAACCGTAATATAAAATGATCTAATCGGGTCTCTGTTTGCCTTATCCTAGAAGTTTAATAGTGCATTTTACTCGCCATTTCATGCGCATTGAGATGCCGCTTAGCCCAATCCGCCATCTGAAATAGGAGCGACATAAATTGAACAAATGTGATAGAGTTTCGCTGAATTCTTAAATTAACCATAATATAAAATGATCTTATCGGGTCTCTGTTTGCCCTACCCTAGAAGTTTAATAGTGCATTTTACTCGCCATTTCTTGCGCTTTGAGATGCCGCTTAGCCCAATACGCTATCTGAAATATCAGCGACGTAAATTGAACAAATCTGATAGAATTACGCTGAATTCTTAAATAAACCATAATATGAAATGATCTAATCGGGTCTCTGTTTGCCCTACCCTAGAAGTTTAACAGTGCATTTTGCTCGCCATTTCATGCGATTTGAGATGCCGCTTAGCCCAATACGCTATCCGAAATAGGAGCGACGTAAATTGAACAAACGTGATAGGATTTCCCTGAATTCTTATATTAACCTTAATGTAAAATGATCTAATCGGTTCTCTGTTCGCCCTACCCTAGAAGTTTAATAGTGCACTTCACTCGTCATTTCATGTGCTTTGAGATGCCGCTTAGCCCAATACGCTATCTGAAATAGTAGCGACGTAAATTGAACAAACGTGATAGAATTTCCCTGAATTCTTATATTAACCTTAATGTAAAATGATCTAATCGGTTCTCTGTTCGCCCTACCCTAGAAGTTTAATAGTGCCTTTCACTCGTCATTTCATGCGCTTTGAGATGCCGCTTAGCCCAATACGCTATCTGAAATAGTAGCGACGTAAATTGAACAAACGTGATAGAATTTCCCTGAATTCTTATATTAACCTTAATGTAAAATGATCTAATCGGGTCTCTGTTTGCCCTAGTCTAGAAGTTTAATAGTGCATTGTATTCGACATTTCATGCGCTTTGAGATGCCGCTTAGCCCAGTACGCTATCTGAAATAGGAGCAACGTAAATTGAACAAATGTGATAGAATTTCACTGAATTCTTAAATTAACCATAATATAAAATGATCTAATCGGGTCTCTGTTTGACCTACCCTAGAAGTTTAATAGTGCATTTTACTCGCCATTTCATGTGCTTTGAGATACCGCATAGCCCAATACGCTATCTGGAATAGGAGCGACGTAAATTGATCAAATGTGATAGAATTTCGTTGAATTCTTAAATTAACCATAATATACAATGATCTAATCGGGTCTCTGTTCGTCCTAGCCTAGACGTTTAATAGTGCATTTTACTCGCCCTTCCGCGCGCTTTAAGATGCCGCCTAGCCCAGTACGCTATCTGAAATACGAGCGACGTAAGTTTAACAAATGTGATAGAATTACTCTTAATTCTTTTATTAACCGTAATATAAAATGATCTAACCGGGTCCCTGCTTGCCCTACCCTAGAAGATTAATAGTGCATTTTACTCGCCATTTCATGCGCTTTGAGGTGCCGCTTACCCCAATACGCTATCTGAAATATGAGCGATGTAAATTGAACAAATGTGATAGAATTTCGCTGAATTCTTATATTAACCTTAACGTAAAATGATCTAATCGGGTCGCTGTTCGCCCTATCATAGAACTTTAATAGTGCATTTTATTCGCCATTTCATACGCTTTGAGATGCCGCTTAGCCCAATACGCTATCTGAAATAGGCGCGATGTAAATTGAACAAATGTGATAGAATTTCGCTGAATACATATATTGACCATAATGTAAAATGATCTAATCGGGTCTCCGTTCGCCCTAGCCTAGAAGTTTAATGGTGCATTTTATTCGCCGTTTCATGCGCTTTGAGATGCCGCTTAGCCCAATACGCTATCTGAAATAGGAGCGACGTAAATTGAACAAATGTGATAGAATTTCCCTGAAATCTTATATTGAACAAAATATAAAATGATCTAATTGGGGCTCTGATTGCCCTATCATGGAAGTTTAGTAGAGCATTTTACTCGCCATTCCACGCGCTTTAAGATGCCGTCTAGACCAGTACGCTACCTGAAATAGGAGCGACATAAGTTGAACAAATGTGATAGAATTACGCTGAATTCTTATATTAACCGTAATATAAAATGATCTAACCGGGTCTCTGTTTGCCTTACCCTAGAAGTTTAATAGTGCATTGTACTCGCCATTTCATGCGCTTTGAGATGCCGCGTAGCCCAATACGCTATCTGAAATAGGAGCGACGTAAATTGAACAAATGTGATAGAATTTCGCTGAATCCTTATATTAACCAAAATATAAAATGATCTAATCGGGTCTCTTATTGCCCTATCATAGAAGTTTCATAGGGTATTTTACTCGCCATTCCACGCGCTTTAAGATGCCGCCTAGCCCAGTACGCTATCTGTAATAGGAACGACGTAAATTGAACAAGTGTGATAGAATTTCGTTGAATTCTCAAATTAACCATAATATAAAATGATCAAATCGGGTCTCTGTCTGCCATACCCTAGAAGTTTAATAGTGCATTTTATTCGCCATTTCATGCGCTTTAAGATGCCGCTTAGCACTGTAACCTATCTGAAATAGGAGCGATGTAAATTGAACAAATGTGATAGAATTTCCCTGAAGTCTTATATTAAACAAAATATAAAATGATCTAATCGGGTCTCTGATTGCCCTATCATAGAAGTTTAGTAGTGCATTTTACTCGCCATTCCACGCGCTTTAAGATGCCGCCTAGCCCAGTACGCTATCTGAAATAGGAGCGACGTAAGTTGAACAAATGTGATAGAATTACGCTGAATTCTTATATTAACCGAAATATAAAATGATCTAATCGGGTCTCTGTTTGCCTTATCCTAGAAGTTTAATAGTGCATTTTACTCGCCATTTCATGCGCATTGAGATGCCGCTTAGCCCAGTACGGTATCAGAAATAGGAGCGATGTAAGTTGAACAAACGTGATAGAATTTCGCTGAATTCTTTTATTAACCATAATTTAAAATGATGTAATCGGGTCTCTGTTCGCCCTAGCCTAGAACTTTAGTAGTGCATGTTATTCGCCATTTCATGCGCTTTCAGATGCCGCGTAGCCCAATACGCTATCTGAAATAGGAGCGACGTAAATTGAACAAATGTGATAGAATTTCGCTGAATTCTTTTATTAACCATAATGTAAAATGATCTAATCGGGTCTCTGTTCGCCCTAGCCTAGAAGTTTAATAGTGCATTTTATTCGCCATTTCATGCGCTTTGAGATGCCGCTTAGCTCAATACGCTATCTGAAATAGGAGCGACGTAAATTGAACAAATGTGATAGAATTTCCCTGAAATCTTATATTGAACAAAATATAAAATGATCTAATTGGGGCTCTGATTGCCCTGTCATAGATGCTTAGTAGTGCATTTTACTCGCCCTTCCAGGCGCTTTAAGATACCGTCTAACCCAATACGCTATCTGAAATAGGAGCGACGTAAATTGAACAAATGTGATAGAATTTCGCTGAATTCTTATATTAACCAAAATATAAAATGATCTAATCGGGTCTCTGATTGCCCTATCATAGAAGTTTAGTAGTGCATTTTACTCGCCCTTCCACGCGCTTGAAGATGCCGTCTAGCCCTGTACGCTATCTGAAATAGGAGCGACGTAAATTGCACAAATGTGATTGAATTTTGCTGAATTCTTAAATGAACCATAATATAAAATGATCTAATAGGGTCTCTGTTTGCCCTACCCTAGAAGTTTAATAGTGCATTTTACTCGCCATTCCACGCGCTTTAAGATGCCGCCTAGCCCAGTACGCTATCTGAAATAGGAACGACGTAAATTGAACAAATGTGATAGAATTTTGCTGAATTCTTAAATTAACCATAATATAAAATGATCTAATCGGGTCTCTGTTCGCCCTAGCCTAGAAGTTTACTAGTGCGTTTTACTCGCCCTGCCACGCGCTTTAAGATGGCGCCTAGCCCAGTACGCTATCAGAAATAGGAGCGATGTAAGTTGGACAAATGTGATAGAATTTCGCTGAATTCTTTTATTAAACCATAATTTAAAATGATGTAATCGGGTCTCTGTTCGCCCTAGCCTAGAAGTTTAGTAGTGCATTTTATTCGCCATTTCATGCGCTTTGAGATGCCGCGTAGCCCAATAGCCTATCTGAAATAGGATCGACGTTATTTGAACAAATGTGAGAGAATTTCGCTGAATTCTTAAATTCACTATAATATAAAATGAACTAATCGGGTCTCTGTTTGCTCTACCCTAGAAGTTTAATAGTGCATTTTATTCGCCATTTAATGCGCTTTGAGATGCCGCTTAGCCCCATACGCTATATGAAATAGGAGCGACGTAAATTGAACAAATGTGATAGAAGTTCCCTGAATTCTTATATTAACCTTAATGTAAAATGATCTAATCGGGTCTCTGTTTGCCCTAGCCTAGAAGTTTAATAGTGCATTTATTCGACATTTCATGCGCTTTGAGATGCCGCTTAGCCCAATACGCTATCTGAAATAGGAGCGACGTAAATTGAACAAATGTGATAGAATTTCGCTGAATCCTTAAATTAACCAAAATATAAATGGTCTAATTGGGTCTCTTATTGCCCTATCATAGAAGTTTCATAGTGCATTTTACTCGCCATTCCACGCGCTTTAAGATGCCGCCTAGCCCAGTACGCTATCTGAAATAGGAACGACGTAAATTGAACAAATGTGATAGAATTTTGCTGAATTCTTAAATTAACCATATATAAAATGATCTAATCGGGTCTCTGTTTGCCATACCCTAGAAGTTTAATAGTGGATTTTGCTCGCCATTTCATGCGCTTTGAGATGCGCTTAGCCCAATACGCTATCTGAAATAGCAGCGACGTAAATTGAACAAATGTGATATAATTTCCCTGAATTCTTATATTAACCTTAATGTAAAATGATCTAATCGGGTCTCTGTTCGCCCTACCCTAGAAGTTTAATAGTGCATTTCACTCGCCATTTCATGCGCTTTGAGATGCCGCCTAGCCCAGTACGCTATCTGAAATAGGAGCGACGTAAGTTTAACAAATGTGATAGAATTACGCTGAATTGTTATGTTAACCGTAATATAAAATGATCTAATCGGGTCCCTGTTTGCCCTATCATAGAACTTTAATAGTGCATTTATTCGCCATTTCATACGCTTTGAGATGCCGCTTAGCCCAATACGCTATCTGAAATAGGAGCGACGTAAATTGAACAAATGTGATAGAATTTCGCTGAATTCTTAAATTAACCATAATATAAAATCATCTAATCGGGTCTCTGATTGCCCTACCCTAGAAGTTTAATAGTGCATTTTACTCGCCACTCCACGCGCTTTAAGATGCCGCCTATCCGAGTACGCTATCTGAAATAGGAGCGACATAAATTGAACAAATGTGATAGAATTTCGCTGAATTCTTATATTAACCAAAATATAAAATGATCTAATCGGGTCTCTTATTGCCCTATCATAGAAGTTTCATAGGGTATTTTACTCGCCATTCCACGCGCTTTAAGATGCCGCCTAGCCCAGTATGCTGTCTGAAATAGGAGCGACGTAGTTGAACAAATGTGATAGAATTACGCTGAATTCTTGTATTAACCGTAATATAAAATGATCTAATCGGGTCTCTGTTTGCCTTATCCTAGAAGTTTAATAGTGCATTTTACTCGCCATTTCATGCGCATTGAGATGCCGCTTAGCCCAATCCGCCATCTGAAATAGGAGCGACATAAATTGAACAAATGTGATAGAGTTTCGCTGAATTCTTAAATTAACCATAATATAAAATGATCTTATCGGGTCTCTGTTTGCCCTACCCTAGAAGTTTAATAGTGCATTTTACTCGCCATTTCTTGCGCTTTGAGATGCCGCTTAGCCCAATACGCTATCTGAAATATCAGCGACGTAAATTGAACAAATCTGATAGAATTACGCTGAATTCTTAAATAAACCATAATATGAAATGATCTAATCGGGTCTCTGTTTGCCCTACCCTAGAAGTTTAACAGTGCATTTTGCTCGCCATTTCATGCGATTTGAGATGCCGCTTAGCCCAATACGCTATCCGAAATAGGAGCGACGTAAATTGAACAAACGTGATAGGATTTCCCTGAATTCTTATATTAACCTTAATGTAAAATGATCTAATCGGTTCTCTGTTCGCCCTACCCTAGAAGTTTAATAGTGCCCTTCACTCGTCATTTCATGCGCTTTGAGATGCCGCTTAGCCCAATACGCTATCTGAAATAGTAGCGACGTAAATTGAACAAACGTGATAGAATTTCCCTGAATTCTTATATTAACCTTAATGTAAAATGATCTAATCGGTTCTCTGTTCGCCCTACCCTAGAAGTTTAATAGTGCCTTTCACTCGTCATTTCATGCGCTTTGAGATGCCGCTTAGCCCAATACGCTATCTGAAATAGTAGCGACGTAAATTGAACAAACGTGATAGAATTACCCTGAATTCTTATATTAACCTTAATGTAAAATGATCTAATCGGGTCTCTGTTTGCCCTAGTCTAGAAGTTTAATTGTGCATTGTATTCGACATTTCATGCGCTTTGAGATGCCGCTTAGCCCAGTACGCTATCTGAAATAGGAGCGACGTAAATTGAACAAATGTGATAGAATTTCCCTGAAATCTTATATTAAACAAAATATAAAATGATCTAATCGGGACTCCGATTGCCCTATCATAGAAGTTTAGTACTGCATTTTACTCGCCATTCCACGCGCTTTAAGTTGCCGCCGAGTCCAGTACGCTATCTCAAGCAGGAGCGGCGTAAGTTAAACAAATGTGATAGAATTTCGCTGAATCCTTATATTAACCAAAATATAAAATGATCTATCGGGTCTCTTATTGCCCTATCATAGTAGTTTCATAGTGCATTTTACTCGCCATTCCACGCGCTTTAAGATGCCGCCTAGCCCAGTACGCTATCTGAAATAGGAACGACGTAAATTGAACAAATGTGATAGAATTACTCTTAATTCTTTTATTAACCATAATGTAATATGATCTAATCGGGTCTCTGTTTGCCTTACCCTAGAAGTTTAATAGTGCATTTTACTCGCCATTTCATCCGCTTTGAGATGCCGCTTAGCCCAATACGCTATCTGAAATAGGAGCGACGTAAATCGAACAAATGTGATAGAATTTCGTTGAATTCTTAAATTAACCATAATATACAATGATCTAATCGGGTCTCTGTTCGTCCTAGCCTAGACGTTTAATAGTGCATTTTACTCGCCCTTCCGCGCGCTTTAAGATGCCGCCTAGCCCAGTACGCTATCTGAAATACGAGCGACGTAAGTTTAAACAAATGTGATAGAATTACTCTTAATTCTTTTATTAACCGTAATATAAAATGATCTAACCGGGTCCCTGCTTGCCCTACCCTAGAAGATTAATAGTGCATTTTACTCGCCATTTCATGCGCTTTGAGGTGCCGCTTACCCCAATACGCTATCTGAAATATGAGCGATGTAAATTGAACAAATGTGATAGAATTTCGCTGAATTCTTATATTAACCTTAACGTAAAATGATCTAATCGGGTCGCTGTTCGCCCTATCATAGAACTTTAATAGTGCATTTTATTCGCCATTTCATACGCTTTGAGATGCCGCTTAGCCCAATACGCTATCTGAAATAGGCGCGATGTAAATTGAACAAATGTGATAGAATTTCGCTGAATACATATATTGACCATAATGTAAAATGATCTAATCGGGTCTCCGTTCGCCCTAGCCTAGAAGTTAATGGTGCATTTTATTCGCCATTTCATGCGCTTTGAGATGCCGCTTAGCCCAATACGCTATCTGAAATAGGAGCGACGTAAATTGAACAAATGTGATAGAATTTCCCTGAAATCTTATATTGAACAAAATATAAAATGATCTAATTGGGGCTCTGATTGCCCTATCATGGAAGTTTAGTAGAGCATTTTACTCGCCATTCCACGCGCTTTAAGATGCCGTCTAGCCCAGTACGCTACCTGAAATAGGAGCGACATAAGTTGAACAAATGTGATAGAATTACGCTGAATTCTTATATTAACCGTAATATAAAATGATCTAACCGGGTCTCTGTTTGCCTTACCCTAGAAGTTTATAGTGCATTGTACTCGCCATTTCATGCGCTTTGAGATGCCGCGTAGCCCAATACGCTATCTGAAATAGGAGCGACGTAAATTGAACAAATGTGATAGAATTTCGCTGAATCCTTATATAACCAAAATATAAAATGATCTAATCGGGTCTCTTATTGCCCTATCATAGAAGTTTCATAGGGTATTTTACTCGCCATTCCACGCGCTTTAAGATGCCGCCTAGCCCAGTACGCTATCTGTAATAGGAACGACGTAAATTGAACAAGTGTGATAGAATTTCGTTGAATTCTCAAATTAACCATAATATAAAATGATCAAATCGGGTCTCTGTCTGCCATACCCTAGAAGTTTAATAGTGCATTTTATTCGCCATTTCATGCGCTTTAAGATGCGCTTAGCACTGTAACCTATCTGAAATAGGAGCGATGTAAATTGAACAAATGTGATAGAATTTCCCTGAAGTCTTATATTAAACAAAATATAAAATGATCTAATCGGGTCTCTGATTGCCCTATCATAGAAGTTTAGTAGTGCATTTTACTCGCCATTCCACGCGCTTTAAGATGCCGCCTAGCCCAGTACGCTATCTGAAATAGGAGCGACGTAAGTTGAACAAATGTGATAGAATTACGCTGAATTCTTATATTAACCGAAATATAAAATGATCTAATCGGGTCTCTGTTTGCCTTATCCTAGAAGTTTAATAGTGCATTTTACTCGCCATTTCATGCGCATTGAGATGCCGCTTAGCCCAGTACGGTATCAGAAATAGGAGCGATGTAAGTTGAACAAACGTGATAGAATTTCGCTGAATTCTTTTATTAACCATAATTTAAAATGATGTAATCGGGTCTCTGTTCGCCCTAGCCTAGAACTTTAGTAGTGCATGTTATTCGCCATTTCATGCGCTTTCAGATGCCGCGTAGCCCAATACGCTATCTGAAATAGGAGCGACGTAAATTGAACAAATGTGATAGAATTTCCCTGAAATCTTATATTGAACAAAATATAAACTGATCTAATTGGGTCTCTGATTGCCCTATCATAGAAGTTTAGTAGTGCATTTTACTCGCCATTCCACGCGCTTTAAGATGCCGCCTAGCCCAGTACGCTATCTGAAATAGGAGCGACGTAAGTTGAACAAATGTGATAGAATTACGCTGAATTCTTATATTAACCGAAATATAAAATGATCTAATCGGGTCTCCGTTTGCCTTATCCTAGAAGTTTAATAGTGCATTTTACTCGCCATTTCATGCGCTATGAGATGCCGCTTAGCCCAATACCCTACCTGAAATAGGATCGACGTTATTTGAACAAATGTGAGAGAATTTCGCTGAATTCTTAAATTCACTATAATATAAAATGAACTAATCGGGTCTCTGTTTGCTCTACCCTAGAAGTTTAATAGTGCATTTTACTCATCATTTCATGCGCTTTGAGATACCGCTTAGCCTAATACGCTATCTGAAATAGGAGCGATGTAAATTGAACAAATGTGATAGAATTTCGCTGAATTCTTTTATTAACCATAATGTAAAATGATCTAATCGGGTCTCTGTTCGCCCTAGCCTAGAAGTTTAATAGTGCATTTTATTCGCCATTTCATGCGCTTTGAGATGCCGCTTAGCTCAATACGCTATCTGAAATAGGAGCGACGTAAATTGAACAAATGTGATAGAATTTCCCTGAAATCTTATATTGAACAAAATATAAAATGATCTAATTGGGGCTCTGATTGCCCTGTCATAGATGTTTAGTAGTGCATTTTACTCGCCCTTCCAGGCGCTTTAAGATACCGTCTAACCCAATACGCTATCTGAAATAGGAGCAACGTAAATTGAACAAATGTGATAGAATTTCGCTGAATTCTTATATTAACCAAAATATAAAATGATCTAATCGGGTCTCTGATTGCCCTATCATAGAAGTTTAGTAGTGCATTTTACTCGCCCTTCCACGCGCTTGAAGATGCCGTCTAGCCCTGTACGCTATCTGAAATAGGAGCGACGTAAATTGCACAAATGTGATTGAATTTTGCTGAATTCTTAAATTAACCATAATATAAAATGATCTAATAGGGTCTCTGTTTGCCCTACCCTAGAAGTTTAATAGTGCATTTTACTCGCCATTCCACGCGCTTTAAGATGCCGCCTAGCCCAGTACGCTATCTGAAATAGGAACGACGTAAATTGAACAAATGTGATAGAATTTTGCTGAATTCTTAAATTAACCATAATATAAAATGATCTAATCGGGTCTCTGTTCGCCCTAGCCTAGAAGTTTACTAGTGCGTTTTACTCGCCCTGCCACGCGCTTTAAGATGGCGCCTAGCCCAGTACGCTATCAAAAATAGGAGCGATGTAAGTTGGACAAATGTGATAGAATTTCGCTGAATTCTTTTATTAACCATAATTTAAAATGATGTAATCGGGTCTCTGTTCGCCCTAGCCTAGAAGTTTAGTAGTGCATTTTATTCGCCATTTCATGCGCTTTGAGATGCCGCGTAGCCCAATAGCCTATCTGAAATAGGATCGACGTTATTTGAACAAATGTGAGAGAATTTCGCTGAATTCTTAAATTCACTATAATATAAAATGAACTAATCCGGTCTCTGTTTGCTCTACCCTAGAAGTTTAATAGTGCATTTTATTCGCCATTTAATGCGCTTTGAGATGCCGCTTAGCCCCATACGCTATCTGAAATAGGAGCGACGTAAATTGAACAAATGTGATAGAAGTTCCCTGAATTCTTATATTAACCTTAATGTAAAATGATCTAATCGGGTCTCTGTTTGCCCTAGCCTAGAAGTTTAATAGTGCATTTTATTCGACATTTCATGCGCTTTGAGATGCCGCTTAGCCCAATACGCTATCTGAAATAGGAGCGACGTAAATTGAACAAATGTGATAGAATTTCCCTGAAATTTTATATTGAACAAAATATAAAATGATCTAATCGGGACTCCGATTACCCTCTCATAGAAGTTTAGTACTGCATTTTACTCGCCATTCCACGCGCTTTAAGTTGCCGCCTAGTCCAGTACGCTATCTCAAGCAGGAGCGGCGTAAGTTGAACAAATGTGATAGAATTACGCTGAATTCTTATATTATCCGTAATATAAAGTGATCTAATCGGTTCTCTGTTTGCCTTATCCTAGAAGTTTAATAGTACATCTTACTCGACATTTCATGCGCTTTGAGATGCCGCCTAGCCCAATACGCTATCTGAAATAGGAGAGACGTAAATTGAACAAATGTGATAGAATTTCCCTGAATTCTTATATTAATCTTAATGTAAAATGATCTAATCGGGTCTCTGTTCGCCCTACCCTAGAAGTTTAATAGTGCATTTCACTCGCCATTTCATGCGCTTTGAGATGCCGCCTAGCCCAGTACGCTATCTGAAATAGCAGCGACGTAAATTGGACAAATGTGATATAATTTCCCTGAATTCTTATATTAACCATAATATAAAATGATCTAATCGGGTCTCTGATTGCCCTATCATAGAAGTTTAGTGGTGCATTTTACTCGCCATTCAACGCGCTTTAAGATGCCGCGTAGCCCAGTACGCTATGTAAAATAGGAGCGACGTAAGTTGAACAAATGTGATAGAATTACGCTGAATTCTTATATTATCCATAATATAAAATGATCTAATCGGGTCTCTGTTTGCCTTATCCTAGAAGTTTAGTATTGCATTTTACTCGCCATTTCATGCGCTTTGAGATGCCGCTTATCCAAATACGCTATCTGAAATAGGAGCGACGTAAATTGAACAAATGTGATAGAATTTCGCTGAATCCTTAAATTAACCAAAATATAAAATGGTCTAATCGGGTCTCTTATTGCCCTATCATAGAAGTTTCATAGTGCATTTTACTCGCCATTCCACGCGCTTTAAGATGCCGCCTAGCCCAGTACGCTATCTGAAATAGGAACGACGTAAATTGAACAAATGTGATAGAATTTTGCTGAATTCTTAAATTAACCATAATATAAAATGATCTAATCGGGTCTCTGTTTGCCATACCCTAGAAGTTTAATAGTGGATTTTGCTCGCCATTTCATGCGCTTTGAGATGCCGCTTAGCCCAATACGCTATCTGAAATAGCAGCGACGTAAATTGAACAAATGTGATATAATTTCCCTGCATTCTTATATTAACCTTAATGTAAAATGATCTAATCGGGTCTCTGTTCGCCCTACCCTAGAAGTTTAATAGTGCATTTCACTCGCCATTTCATGCGCTTTGAGATGCCGCCTAGCCCAGTACGCTATCTGAAATAGGAGCGACGTAAGTTTAACAAATGTGATAGAATTACGCTGAATTCTTATATTAACCGAAATATAAAATGATCTAATCGGGTCTCTGTTTGCCTTATCCTAGAAGTTTAATAGTGCATTTTACTCGCCATTTCATGCGCATTGAGATGCCGCTTAGCCCAGTACGGTATCAGAAATAGGAGCGATGTAAGTTGAACAAACGTGATAGAATTTCGCTGAATTCTTTTATTAACCATAATTTAAAATGATGTAATCGGGTCTCTGTTCGCCCTAGCCTAGAACTTTAGTAGTGCATGTTATTCGCCATTTCATGCGCTTTCAGATGCCGCGTAGCCCAATACGCTATCTGAAATAGGAGCGACGTAAATTGAACAAATGTGATAGAATTTCGCTGAATTCTTTTATTAACCATAATGTAAAATGATCTAATCGGGTCTCTGTTCGCCCTAGCCTAGAAGTTTAATAGTGCATTTTATTCGCCATTTCATGCGCTTTGAGATGCCGCTTAGCTCAATACGCTATCTGAAATAGGAGCGACGTAAATTGAACAAATGTGATAGAATTTCCCTGAAATCTTATATTGAACAAAATATAAAATGATCTAATTGGGGCTCTGATTGCCCTGTCATAGATGCTTAGTAGTGCATTTTACTCGCCCTTCCAGGCGCTTTAAGATACCGTCTAACCCAATACGCTATCTGAAATAGGAGCGACGTAAATTGAACAAATGTGATAGAATTTCGCTGAATTCTTATATTAACCAAAATATAAAATGATCTAATCGGGTCTCTGATTGCCCTATCATAGAAGTTTAGTAGTGCATTTTACTCGCCCTTCCACGCGCTTGAAGATGCCGTCTAGCCCTGTACGCTATCTGAAATAGGAGCGACGTAAATTGCACAAATGTGATTGAATTTTGCTGAATTCTTAAATGAACCATAATATAAAATGATCTAATAGGGTCTCTGTTTGCCCTACCCTAGAAGTTTAATAGTGCATTTTACTCGCCATTCCACGCGCTTTAAGATGCCGCCTAGCCCAGTACGCTATCTGAAATAGGAACGACGTAAATTGAACAAATGTGATAGAATTTTGCTGAATTCTTAAATTAACCATAATATAAAATGATCTAATCGGGTCTCTGTTCGCCCTAGCCTAGAAGTTTACTAGTGCGTTTTACTCGCCCTGCCACGCGCTTTAAGATGGCGCCTAGCCCAGTACGCTATCAGAAATAGGAGCGATGTAAGTTGGACAAATGTGATAGAATTTCGCTGAATTCTTTTATTAACCATAATTTAAAATGATGTAATCGGGTCTCTGTTCGCCCTAGCCTAGAAGTTTAGTAGTGCATTTTATTCGCCATTTCATGCGCTTTGAGATGCCGCGTAGCCCAATAGCCTATCTGAAATAGGATCGACGTTATTTGAACAAATGTGAGAGAATTTCGCTGAATTCTTAAATTCACTATAATATAAAATGAACTAATCGGGTCTCTGTTTGCTCTACCCTAGAAGTTTAATAGTGCATTTTATTCGCCATTTAATGCGCTTTGAGATGCCGCTTAGCCCCATACGCTATATGAAATAGGAGCGACGTAAATTGAACAAATGTGATAGAAGTTCCCTGAATTCTTATATTAACCTTAATGTAAAATGATCTAATCGGGTCTCTGTTTGCCCTAGCCTAGAAGTTTAATAGTGCATTTTATTCGACATTTCATGCGCTTTGAGATGCCGCTTAGCCCAATACGCTATCTGAAATAGGAGCGACGTAAATTGAACAAATGTGATAGAATTTCGCTGAATCCTTAAATTAACCAAAATATAAAATGGTCTAATCGGGTCTCTTATTGCCCTATCATAGAAGTTTCATAGTGCATTTTACTCGCCATTCCACGCGCTTTAAGATGCCGCCTAGCCCAGTACGCTATCTGAAATAGGAACGACGTAAATTGAACAAATGTGATAGAATTTTGCTGAATTCTTAAATTAACCATAATATAAAATGATCTAATCGGGTCTCTGTTTGCCATACCCTAGAAGTTTAATAGTGGATTTTGCTCGCCATTTCATGCGCTTTGAGATGCCGCTTAGCCCAATACGCTATCTGAAATAGCAGCGACGTAAATTGAACAAATGTGATATAATTTCCCTGAATTCTTATATTAACCTTAATGTAAAATGATCTAATCGGGTCTCTGTTCGCCCTACCCTAGAAGTTTAATAGTGCATTTCACTCGCCATTTCATGCGCTTTGAGATGCCGCCTAGCCCAGTACGCTATCTGAAATAGGAGCGACGTAAGTTTAACAAATGTGATAGAATTACGCTGAATTGTTATGTTAACCGTAATATAAAATGATCTAATCGGGTCCCTGTTTGCCTTATCATAGAACTTTAATAGTGCATTTTATTCGCCATTTCATACGCTTTGAGATGCCGCTTAGCCCAATACGCTATCTGAAATAGGAGCGACGTAAATTGAACAAATGTGATAGAATTTCGCTGAATTCTTAAATTAACCATAATATAAAATCATCTAATCGGGTCTCTGATTGCCCTACCCTAGAAGTTTAATAGTGCATTTTACTCGCCACTCCACGCGCTTTAAGATGCCGCCTATCCGAGTACGCTATCTGAAATAGGAGGGACGTAAATTGAACAAATGTGATAGAATTTCGCTGAATTCTTATATTAACCAAAATATAAAATGATCTAATCGGGTCTCTTATTGCCCTATCATAGAAGTTTCATAGGGTATTTTACTCGCCATTCCACGCGCTTTAAGATGCCGCCTAGCCCAGTATGCTGTCTGAAATAGGAGCGACGTAGTTGAACAAATGTGATAGAATTACGCTGAATTCTTGTATTAACCGTAATATAAAATGATCTAATCGGGTCTCTGTTTGCCTTATCCTAGAAGTTTAATAGTGCATTTTACTCGCCATTTCATGCGCATTGAGATGCCGCTTAGCCCAATCCGCCATCTGAAATAGGAGCGACATAAATTGAACAAATGTGATAGAGTTTCGCTGAATTCTTAAATTAACCATAATATAAAATGATCTTATCGGGTCTCTGTTTGCCCTAACCTAGAAGTTTAATAGTGCCTTTCACTCGTCATTTCATCCGCTTTGAGATGCCGCTTAGCCCAATACGCTATCTGAAATAGTAGCGACGTAAATTGAACAAACGTGATAGAATTTCCCTGAATTCTTATATTAACCTTAATGTAAAATGATCTAATCGGGTCTCTGTTTGCCCTAGTCTAGAAGTTTAATTGTGCATTGTATTCGACATTTCATGCGCTTTGAGATGCCGCTTAGCCCAGTACGCTATCTGAAATAGGAGCGACGTAAATTGAACAAATGTGATAGAATTTCCCTGAAATCTTATATTAAACAAAATATAAAATGATCTAATCGGGACTCCGATTGCCCTATCATAGAAGTTTAGTACTGCATTTTACTCGCCATTCCACGCGCTTTAAGTTGCCGCCGAGTCCAGTACGCTATCTCAAGCAGGAGCGGCGTAAGTTAAACAAATGTGATAGAATTTCGCTGAATCCTTATATTAACCAAAATATAAAATGATCTAATCGGGTCTCTTATTGCCCTATCATAGTAGTTTCATAGTGCATTTTACTCGCCATTCCACGCGCTTTAAGATGCCGCCTAGCCCAGTACGCTATCTGAAATAGGAACGACGTAAATTGAACAAATGTGATAGAATTACTCTTAATTCTTTTATTAACCATAATGTAATATGATCTAATCGGGTCTCTGTTTGCCTTACCCTAGAAGTTTAATAGTGCATTTTACTCGCCATTTCATCCGCTTTGAGATGCCGCTTAGCCCAATACGCTATCTGAAATAGGAGCGACGTAAATCGAACAAATGTGATAGAATTTCGTTGAATTCTTAAATTAACCATAATATACAATGATCTAATCGGGTCTCTGTTCGTCCTAGCCTAGACGTTTAATAGTGCATTTTACTCGCCCTTCCGCGCGCTTTAAGATGCCGCCTAGCCCAGTACGCTATCTGAAATACGAGCGACGTAAGTTTAACAAATGTGATAGAATTACTCTTAATTCTTTTATTAACCGTAATATAAAATGATCTAACCGGGTCCCTGCTTGCCCTACCCTAGAAGATTAATAGTGCATTTTACTCGCCATTTCATGCGCTTTGAGGTGCCGCTTACCCCAATACGCTATCTGAAATATGAGCGATGTAAATTGAACAAATGTGATAGAATTTCGCTGAATTCTTATATTAACCTTAACGTAAAATGATCTAATCGGGTCGCTGTTCGCCCTATCATAGAACTTTAATAGTGCATTTTATTCGCCATTTCATACGCTTTGAGATGCCGCTTAGCCCAAAACGCTATCTGAAATAGGCGCGATGTAAATTGAACAAATGTGATAGAATTTCGCTGAATACATATATTGACCATAATGTAAAATGATCTAATCGGGTCTCCGTTCGCCCTAGCCTAGAAGTTTAATGGTGCATTTTATTCGCCGTTTCATGCGCTTTGAGATGCCGCTTAGCCCAATACGCTATCTGAAATAGGAGCGACGTAAATTGAACAAATGTGATAGAATTTCCCTGAAATCTTATATTGAACAAAATATAAAATGATCTAATTGGGGCTCTGATTGCCCTATCATGGAAGTTTAGTAGAGCATTTTACTCGCCATTCCACGCGCTTTAAGATGCCGTCTAGCCCAGTACGCTACCTGAAATAGGAGCGACATAAGTTGAACAAATGTGATAGAATTACGCTGAATTCTTATATTAACCGTAATATAAAATGATCTAACCGGGTCTCTGTTTGCCTTACCCTAGAAGTTTAATAGTGCATTGTACTCGCCATTTCATGCGCTTTGAGATGCCGCGTAGCCCAATACGCTATCTGAAATAGGAGCGACGTAAATTGAACAAATGTGATAGAATTTCGCTGAATCCTTATATTAACCAAAATATAAAATGATCTAATCGGGTCTCTTATTGCCCTATCATAGAAGTTTCATAGGGTATTTTACTCGCCATTCCACGCGCTTTAAGATGCCGCCTAGCCCAGTACGCTATCTGTAATAGGAACGACGTAAATTGAACAAGTGTGATAGAATTTCGTTGAATTCTCAAATTAACCATAATATAAAATGATCAAATCGGGTCTCTGTCTGCCATACCCTAGAAGTTTAATAGTGCATTTTATTCGCCATTTCATGCGCTTTAAGATGCCGCTTAGCACTGTAACCTATCTGAAATAGGAGCGATGTAAATTGAACAAATGTGATAGAATTTCCCTGAAGTCTTATATTAAACAAAATATAAAATGATCTAATCGGGTCTCTGATTGCCCTATCATAGAAGTTTAGTAGTGCATTTTACTCGCCATTCCACGCGCTTTAAGATGCCGCCTAGCCCAGTACGCTATCTGAAATAGGAGCGACGTAAGTTGAACAAATGTGATAGAATTACGCTGAATTCTTATATTAACCGAAATATAAAATGATCTAATCGGGTCTCTGTTTGCCTTATCCTAGAAGTTTAATAGTGCATTTTACTCGCCATTTCATGCGCATTGAGATGCCGCTTAGCCCAGTACGGTATCAGAAATAGGAGCGATGTAAGTTGAACAAACGTGATAGAATTTCGCTGAATTCTTTTATTAACCATAATTTAAAATGATGTAATCGGGTCTCTGTTCGCCCTAGCCTAGAACTTTAGTAGTGCATGTTATTCGCCATTTCATGCGCTTTCAGATGCCGCGTAGCCCAATACGCTATCTGAAATAGGAGCGACGTAAATTGAACAAATGTGATAGAATTTCCCTGAAATCTTATATTGAACAAAATATAAACTGATCTAATTGGGTCTCTGATTGCCCTATCATAGAAGTTTAGTAGTGCATTTTACTCGCCATTCCACGCGCTTTAAGATGCCGCCTAGCCCAGTACGCTATCTGAAATAGGAGCGACGTAAGTTGAACAAATGTGATAGAATTACGCTGAATTCTTATATTAACCGAAATATAAAATGATCTAATCGGGTCTCCGTTTGCCTTATCCTAGAAGTTTAATAGTGCATTTTACTCGCCATTTCATGCGCTATGAGATGCCGCTTAGCCCAATACCCTACCTGAAATAGGATCGACGTTATTTGAACAAATGTGAGAGAATTTCGCTGAATTCTTAAATTCACTATAATATAAAATGAACTAATCGGGTCTCTGTTTGCTCTACCCTAGAAGTTTAATAGTGCATTTTACTCATCATTTCATGCGCTTTGAGATACCGCTTAGCCTAATACGCTATCTGAAATAGGAGCGATGTAAATTGAACAAATGTGATAGAATTTCGCTGAATTCTTTTATTAACCATAATGTAAAATGATCTAATCGGGTCTCTGTTCGCCCTAGCCTAGAAGTTTAATAGTGCATTTTATTCGCCATTTCATGCGCTTTGAGATGCCGCTTAGCTCAATACGCTATCTGAAATAGGAGCGACGTAAATTGAACAAATGTGATAGAATTTCCCTGAAATCTTATATTGAACAAAATATAAAATGATCTAATTGGGGCTCTGATTGCCCTGTCATAGATGTTTAGTAGTGCATTTTACTCGCCCTTCCAGGCGCTTTAAGATACCGTCTAACCCAATACGCTATCTGAAATAGGAGCAACGTAAATTGAACAAATGTGATAGAATTTCGCTGAATTCTTATATTAACCAAAATATAAAATGATCTAATCGGGTCTCTGATTGCCCTATCATAGAAGTTTAGTAGTGCATTTTACTCGCCCTTCCACGCGCTTGAAGATGCCGTCTAGCCCTGTACGCTATCTGAAATAGGAGCGACGTAAATTGCACAAATGTGATTGAATTTTGCTGAATTCTTAAATTAACCATAATATAAAATGATCTAATAGGGTCTCTGTTTGCCCTACCCTAGAAGTTTAATAGTGCATTTTACTCGCCATTCCACGCGCTTTAAGATGCCGCCTAGCCCAGTACGCTATCTGAAATAGGAACGACGTAAATTGAACAAATGTGATAGAATTTTGCTGAATTCTTAAATTAACCATAATATAAAATGATCTAATCGGGTCTCTGTTCGCCCTAGCCTAGAAGTTTACTAGTGCGTTTTACTCGCCCTGCCACGCGCTTTAAGATGGCGCCTAGCCCAGTACGCTATCAGAAATAGGAGCGATGTAAGTTGGACAAATGTGATAGAATTTCGCTGAATTCTTTTATTAACCATAATTTAAAATGATGTAATCGGGTCTCTGTTCGCCCTAGCCTAGAAGTTTAGTAGTGCATTTTATTCGCCATTTCATGCGCTTTGAGATGCCGCGTAGCCCAATAGCCTATCTGAAATAGGATCGACGTTATTTGAACAAATGTGAGAGAATTTCGCTGAATTCTTAAATTCACTATAATATAAAATGAACTAATCCGGTCTCTGTTTGCTCTACCCTAGAAGTTTAATAGTGCATTTTATTCGCCATTTAATGCGCTTTGAGATGCCGCTTAGCCCCATACGCTATCTGAAATAGGAGCGACGTAAATTGAACAAATGTGATAGAAGTTCCCTGAATTCTTATATTAACCTTAATGTAAAATGATCTAATCGGGTCTCTGTTTGCCCTAGCCTAGAAGTTTAATAGTGCATTTTATTCGACATTTCATGCGCTTTGAGATGCCGCTTAGCCCAATACGCTATCTGAAATAGGAGCGACGTAAATTGAACAAATGTGATAGAATTTCCCTGAAATTTTATATTGAACAAAATATAAAATGATCTAATCGGGACTCCGATTACCCTCTCATAGAAGTTTAGTACTGCATTTTACTCGCCATTCCACGCGCTTTAAGTTGCCGCCTAGTCCAGTACGCTATCTCAAGCAGGAGCGGCGTAAGTTGAACAAATGTGATAGAATTACGCTGAATTCTTATATTATCCGTAATATAAAGTGATCTAATCGGTTCTCTGTTTGCCTTATCCTAGAAGTTTAATAGTACATCTTACTCGACATTTCATGCGCTTTGAGATGCCGCCTAGCCCAATACGCTATCTGAAATAGGAGAGACGTAAATTGAACAAATGTGATAGAATTTCCCTGAATTCTTATATTAATCTTAATGTAAAATGATCTAATCGGGTCTCTGTTCGCCCTACCCTAGAAGTTTAATAGTGCATTTCACTCGCCATTTCATGCGCTTTGAGATGCCGCCTAGCCCAGTACGCTATCTGAAATAGCAGCGACGTAAATTGGACAAATGTGATATAATTTCCCTGAATTCTTATATTAACCATAATATAAAATGATCTAATCGGGTCTCTGATTGCCCTATCATAGAAGTTTAGTGGTGCATTTTACTCGCCATTCAACGCGCTTTAAGATGCCGCGTAGCCCAGTACGCTATCTAAAATAGGAGCGACGTAAGTTGAACAAATGTGATAGAATTACGCTGAATTCTTATATTATCCATAATATAAAATGATCTAATCGGGTCTCTGTTTGCCTTATCCTAGAAGTTTAGTATTGCATTTTACTCGCCATTTCATGCGCTTTGAGATGCCGCTTATCCAAATACGCTATCTGAAATAGGAGCGACGTAAATTGAACAAATGTGATAGAATTTCGCTGAATCCTTAAATTAACCAAAATATAAAATGATCTAATCGGGTCTCTTATTGCCCTATCATAGAAGTTTCATAGTGCATTTTACTCGCCATTCCACGCGCTTTAAGATGCCGCCTAGCCCAGTACGCTATCTGAAATAGGAACGACGTAAATTGAACAAATGTGATAGAATTTTGCTGAATTCTTAAATTAACCATAATATAAAATGATCTAATCGGGTCTCTGTTTGCCATACCCTAGAAGTTTAATAGTGGATTTTGCTCGCCATTTCATGCGCTTTGAGATGCCGCTTAGCCCAATACGCTATCTGAAATAGCAGCGACGTAAATTGAACAAATGTGATATAATTTCCCTGCATTCTTATATTAACCTTAATGTAAAATGATCTAATCGGGTCTCTGTTCGCCCTACCCTAGAAGTTTAATAGTGCATTTCACTCGCCATTTCATGCGCTTTGAGATGCCGCCTAGCCCAGTACGCTATCTGAAATAGGAGCGACGTAAGTTTAACAAATGTGATAGAATTACGCTGAATTGTTATGTTAACCGTAATATAAAATGATCTAATCGGGTCCCTGTTTGCCTTATCATAGAACTTTAATAGTGCATTTTATTCGCCATTTCATACGCTTTGAGATGCCGCTTAGCCCAATACGCTATCTGAAATAGGAGCGACGTAAATTGAACAAATGTGATAGAATTTCCC